>SJXQ01002842.1:297410-314520 GCA_006408695.1 Aepyceros melampus | reverse complement strand
TGGAAGAGACCAGGACTTCTGAGTCACCTGCTAGGGCAAGGCGACCTGGAGGAAGGGAGAGACCGAGAGAGATGGGGAGAGAGATCTGGTGGATCCGCTGGTTGGAGAGGGAATGGGATTTGGGAGCCCTTGAAGACTGAGCAGAACAGCATGGAATAACCTCCTGTTTTGTTTCTTTCTCCATTCCTTCTGCCCTTATCACAGCAGTGATGCAGCCCATGCGTGCGATGGGGAGCAACAAGGGGCACCCCCTCCGCACTTTCTGAGCTGTGACTGGACAGAGGAGTGTCAGTGGGAGCAGAGCTGGGGCCGGCCTCTGGAACTCCACTGTGCTGGGGTTCGGGACTGAGAACCTGGAGGCTTAGGCAGCAGGCTGCACCTGGGCAAAGGGTCTGATTTGCGCTGATCACGGGGACTATATTTTTGAAAACAAAACAATTACATGCACACTGTGTTTGTGTGTGTATAGCTAACTATCAAAGTATATTCAACTTTGGTTTATTATGTGGACATGATTTAGGATTATTTAATTTTCCCCTTTATATGCATTAATTCAGCATTTGAGTTGGCCTTTGTTTTCAGCTTCTTGCTAAGTACTACTATGGTAGAATTCAGTAAAACATTGTTTCTCCCCTCAGGGAATTGCATTCTGTTTTGTTTAAACAAGATTCTAGTAACTGGAGAAGAATAATTTTCAATGAAGAAGCAGCTCAAATCCTGTAAGGCTGAAAATTGATGTAATGTGACATATAATTTGGTACCAAATTTCTTTAATCAGAAAGTGAAAGGAGTGGCCAGTTTAGTTTCAGAGTACTGGTAATTTGTGTGCTTCCGGCAAAACTTAAGAGCCTTGCAGAATTCTCAGCCACAGGATTGCAGTCTTTTGAGTTAGGTTACAAAGCAAACCTTCACTCTTTGAACACCATTTTTCTTATAGAATAGTTTTGGAATTTTTGAAAGCTTTTTTTTTATGTTCTGATTTTTAGAATGACAAAAATAACATATGTGTTAAACTGGAAAAATGGTTATCAATTTTGTGACACTCCCAAAAGACTATACACAGGATTAATAATCACCAGAATATATTTAGAGAAAATCATAATCTTTTCTGTAGGCAAGAAGGCATGAAAAGCTCTTTGGGGATGTTTTAAGAAGTTTTTGTCATTATATGTCTTTATGCTTAAATTATGTGCTCACAAGGCAGTATCTGCTTTACTTACTGGGGTTTTCATTTTCAGATGACATATATATAGAATTTATCTCAATTGAATAAATTAAAGCATAATTCTATACTTTTATATAAAAATAGCTTCTATAAAATACGCTGCCCATATCAACAAATGAATTGTAGCTTTTTTTTCTTTTTTCTTAAAATAATAAAAGAAAGATGGAAGGGGAATAAGATACTTTAGGGTAAGGAGGCTTTTGTTGCAGCCCTTCGGTCCTCCACAAGATGCCACATAGTACAGGGGTCTTAGGTCAGAATTTCTGCTTCCAGCTTCCCTTTCTCTGTTTATCCGCTTTGTTTCTTGGGCTAGTTTCTAAAGTTCCCTGTGAATCGACTTATTATCTATATGTGTGCTATATGCTAAGTCGCTCAGTCCTGCCGACTCTTTGCAACCCCATGGACTGTAGCCTTCCTCTGTCCGTGGGATTTCCCAGCAATAATACTGGAGTGAGTTGCCATTTCCTCCTCCAGGGGATCTTCCCCATCGAACCTGCACCTCGTGAGTCTCCTGCATTGGCAGGTGGATTCTTTACCACTGAGCCACCTGAAGCCCTTGTTATTTGTATACCAGAGAAGTGTTGGTACTTAACACACAGGATGCTTGTGAGGACTTACTGTGTTAGTTCAAGTAGAGCACTTAAAAATGCCTGGCAGGTAATAAGAATTCGAATGTTAGCTGCTTTATTACTATTCCTGCTACTAATTAACTATTGTTATTGTTAAATTGAAGTGAAAACAGGAATTTAAAACATTATGCATTTTATATAAACATAAGGCAGATTATGAATCAACCTTGGAAACTGAAACAGGGTCATTAGATGCTGAGAACTCAATCCAAGAATTGACTAGTGCTGCAAGGATTGAATTAAAGGAAGGCACCAAAAGGACTTTGTGTCTTCTTCCTTCTGAGAAATTATAGTATTCTGAGGGAGCTGAGAGCTGATGATCTTGAAAAATCATATGTATTACTGCAGAATTGTGAAGGTCAGAGGCTAATTTAAAGGCATAATGTAAAATGCATTTATATTAAAGTCCCCAGAATACTGTTTGCCCTCTTTTACCAGAATTACTTAGTATTATTCTAGAAATTTATTATTATTGTCACATAGGAAGAATAAACTAAAATAGTAAAATTATTAAACAGGAACAAAATTATCTTTTTAAAATATTACTTAGAGAATTAGAGATGATAAAAAAATAAACCCTAAAAGAATCAATTGTATAGCAAAGGAAGTACATTACAAATAAATACACTTTACAAATAAATACACTTCAAAAATAAATACATTAACAATATCCAGTGAAGTATAATGAAAACACAATTTCATGTTTATTAGCAGGGGGAAAAGTGTTAAAACTCCCAGGAAAGACTTAATAAGAAATATGAGTTAAGTTTATATTATTAGCTCTATTGATAGGAGTTTTGTCAGGGGCAATTGTAAAGAGAGTTGGAATAATTGAATCTATATGTTTATGGATAATAACATATATGTACTGTAAACATGTAGATTCTTCCCATATTTGTTTATCAGTGAGGTAAAAATTATAATCTCTAAGGGATTACCAAAGTATAACATTTCTTCAGTATGATAAAGGTGGTATTTACATTCTATGACAGAAGAATGATTTATTCAGGACATAGTAGTTAGGACATTAAGAAAATAATGCCCAAATTTTATTATGGTGGTATGATATCTTTAAAGGAAGTGGACAGTAGATTGCTCAACAAGAAATCAAAGTTTCAAAAGCTCAAAGAACCCTTTACAAACAAATGTCAAAAAACCTAGTTAAATATTTGTAGTTTCAATGATCTAGAAAGAGTAACTCTTTGTCTTTTGTTCCATTAGTATTTTCTAGGTAAAATGAATTTTAAAAATTTTAAATAGAAATACCTCTATAAAAATAAGACAATAAGATCTGAGCTGTTTGTCTTTCATTTCTGAGTATTTCATAGTTGGTTTCCTTATAGTTACTTAATCAGAAGCCCACAAGAGGATGAATCTTGTGATACAAGAATATTGTTTTCTGGATTCTTTTTAATGTGTTCTTTGTCCTTGTACAGAAGGCAAACTATTGATTCTTGTACAAAACTGGTTTTATTACCAGTTTTTCTCTCTATTTTTCTATTTTCTTTCTCCACCTCTTTTTTCTTCCTTCCTGTTTTGTTTTAAATTTGTTTAAAAATATTAAAACCTATTATAAAAATTCAAATATTGCAGCATGTATTGAAGTGATAGTTCCTTTTTCCTATCCCTCTCCAGTCCTATTCTCTAAAGTTACCATATCTTTATTCTTTTGCCTCTCACCATTGGTTCTGTCCTTCTTGCAGTTGAGTTTGTGGAACTTTCCATCCAAACATTTCTTGTATGGTTGTTGGCAAATAATGTTAATAGCTCCGTTTATTTTGTTGAGTGAATGAAAATTATAGCTATATGGTTAATTCTTTTAGAATTTAGTCCATTGGTATTTTAAGCAGAGCTCTGGGACTTTTTTTGAAGAGTCCCTATTCTTTATCCACTCCCTATGAGTTCAGAGTCTGCAGTTCCCAGACTTTATCATGTTTATCTTTGCAATGCTTTTCTGTAAGGTGAAAACACTTTTAATGCTAAAATAATGATTTACGTTTCTTTTTTCTTGCAGCCGCCTTTGCAGCAGTGTTGCACTGGTAAGAATGTTTTTCTTCTATGGTATATTTTAGGCAGATGTTTACAGCCTATCATCCTATTTTATATATATATATATATATATATATGAATAATTCCAGTATAAGGACGAATATATATTACAGGCAGCAAACTAGTATGAAAATGTAGTTTAATTGATAAATCAGAGCCAGAATAATGCAATTTTTAATAAAAAAAGATCTATTATTAATGAGGTTATATTTGAAACTCTTTAACATTAATATAGTGTTCATATTGAGAAGATTAAGTTTTTTAATCTTCTGGATAGGAAGAAATATGAATTTCATAAATCAGACATTTCTGAAATAGTAACCCAATGACATTTATAGTTTAATCTATAATTTTATTGTTTTTGGCTTATAGTATCATTATTCTGGTTCATTCTAATTTTAAAATCTAATTTGAATGTGTTTTCTTATAGAGAGAAATTTTAGTGGAAATATAAGATATATTGAATGGAAGAGCAAATATGGATACTGTTGTGTTTGAGTTTAATCACAAAATTAAGTGCAAATATGTAGAGCATTAATATTTCTGCTTTTAGAGTTTCTTTTAAAATTATACTTAGTATAAGTTTCAACACTGTTGCTTTGTTACTGTTTTGTTTTATAGGAGTCATATAACACACCTCTTTGAAAATGATCGTCATTTTTCTCACCTCTCAACATTGGAAAGAGAGATGGCTTTTCGCACTGAAATGGTTAGTTTTCATGTAGTATTTTATTGTAGTAGTTTAATAACCTAAATATTTTAAGCTTCTTATCATGGAAATATTCAAAGATATTTTAAAGTAGAAAGAGTAGACCCAACTCCCCCTACCCATTCCTCTAGCTTCAACAACTGAAGACACATAGCCATTTTTCTCTCATCTACATTTTCATACCATCTCTTTTTAAAGGAAACCTCAGATACCATATCATTTCATCTGTAAATATTTTTCATGTATGTATCAAAATAAAGGACTTTTTTTTTTTTTTTTTTTTTTTTTTTTTTTTTTTTTTTTTTTTTTATTTTTTTTTTTTTTTTTTTTAAAAATAAATTTTTTTTTTTTTTTTTTTTTTTTTTTTTTTTTTTTTTTTTGTTAACTGCACTATCTTTGTCATACTTGAAAATATTGAAGAACAGTTACTTAGTATCATCAAATATCAATCAGTGTTTAAATGACCTGGGGGAATGGGTATTTACTAACCATAATAACTCCATAAAGAAGAACTTTTGATGTTCTTCTTTATTTGGCCTTTTTCTCTGAGCTACACTTTATACAAGAAAGACAGGAAAATGCTTGATGCTTTCCTTCTATTACAACTTTTTGGAAAATTGTTTCTCTAGCATCTTTTAATGGTGACAAGCAGAGTTCTGTTTTTGGGTGTATGTTTACAGCCTGATAGATTTTAACAGATTTCTTAAACTTACCTGTCTTTTGCTGGTGAGAGCCCTTGCAGTTGGCTCTGTGATTCCTTGATATGGGATTCCCAGATGGTGCAGTGGTAAAGAATCTGCCTGCCAATGCAGGAGACATAAGAAACATGGGTTTGATCACAGTCCCTTCCGTCTAGGGAAGATCCCCTAGAGTAGGAAATGGCAACCTGCTCTAGGATTCTTGCCTGGAAAATTCAATGGACAGAGGAGCCTGGTGGGGTACATAGTCCATGGGGTTGCAAAGAGTTGGAAATGATTGAGCATGTGTGCATACACATACACATACTTGTACACACACACACTCTCCTTGATATGACCTCACTAGTATTCTGTAGCTTCCTTAACTTGTTAGTACTGCAGAACATTTCCTTTCCAGACCTGGAATCATCCAGTATTTTAAGGAGCCCTGATTCCTTCCAGTAGCAAATGGTATTTAGAGGCTACAATTTTGGTGATAGAGGTACTCATTGCTAGTATTTTATACTAGATTGGCCATTGTGTCTAGGCTTTTTTAGTAGATAGAATTAGGAAACAATTTTTTAAATAGAAAAAATAAATTATTTATTTATATTCCTACATTCAAATTTAGGATTAATTACTTTTTTATATTAAATTTGTATCTCTTCTGTTAGCCTGAGAATCTGGTTTCACATTACCTATATTTGAGGAATAAAAGTATCAAATATATTGTTAAAAATAATTACTAGAAATAATTTAAAACGTGTACTGAAGAGCTAAAAAGCCTCTTGATGAAAGTGAAAGAGGAGAGTGAAAAAGTTGGCTTAAAGCTCAACATTCAGAAAACAAAGATCATGGCATCTGGTCCCATCACTTCATGGGAAATAGATGGCGAAACAGTGGAAACAGTGGCAGACTTTATTTTTTTGGGCTCCAAAATCACTGCAGATGGTGACTGCAGCCATGAAATTAAAGGACGCTTACTCCTTGGAAGAAAAGTTATGACCAACCTAGATAGCATATTCAAACCAGAGACATTACTTTGCCAACTAAAGTCCATCTAGTAAAGGCTATAGTTTTTCCTGTGGTCATGTATGGATGTGAGAGTTGGACTGTGAAGAAGGCTGAGCCCCGAAGAATTGATGCTTTTGAAGTGTGGTGTTGGAGAAGACTCTTGAGAGTCCCTTGGACTGCAAGGGGATCCAACCAGTCCATTCTGAAGATCAGCCCTGGGATTTCTTTGGAAGGAATGATACTGAAGCTGAAGCTCCAGTAGTTTGGCCATCTCATTTTTCAGTGACTGAACTGAACTGTGATTTTATTTTTGACTTTAATGTATATTCAACTAGGAGTGTACAGTAAAATTCAGTCGCTCAGTCGTGTCCGACTATTTGCGACCCCACGAATCGCAGCACACCAGGCATCCCTGTCCATCACCAACTCCCGGAGTTCACCCAAACTCATATCCATCGAGTCGGTGATGCCACCAGCCATCTCATCCTCTGTCGTCCCCTTCTCCTCCTGCCTCCAATCCCTCCCAGCATCAGAGTCTTTTCCAATGAGTCAAATCTTCGCACGAGGTGGCCAGAGTACTGGAGTTTCAGCTTTAGCATCATTCCTTCCAAAGAAATCCCAAGGCTGATCTCCTTCAGAATGGACTGGTTGGATCTCCTTGCAGTCCAAGGGACTCTCAAGAGTCTTCTCCAACACCACACTTCAAAAGTCCCCTTCTCCTCCTGCCTCCAATCCCTCCCAGCATCAGAGTCTTTTCCAATGAGTCAAATCTTCGCACGAGGTGGCCAGAGTACTGGAGTTTCAGCTTTAGCATCATTCCTTCCAAAGAAATCCCAAGGCTGATCTCCTTCAGAATGGACTGGTTGGATCTCCTTGCAGTCCAAGGGACTCTCAAGAGTCTTCTCCAACACCACACTTCAAAAGCATCAATTCTTCGGCGCTCAGCTTTCTTCACAGTCCAACTCTCACATCCATACATGGCCACAGGAAAAACCATAGCCTTGTCTAGACGGACCTTTGTTGGCAAAGTAATGTCTCTGCTTTTCAGTATGCTGTCTAGGTTAGTCATAACTTTCCTTTCAAGGAGTAAGCGTCTTTTAATTTCATGGCTGCAATCACTATCTGCAGTGATTTTTGGAGCCCCCAAAAAATAAAGTCTGACACTGTTTCCCCATCTGTATTTGCCATGAAGTGATGGGACCAGATGCCATGATCTTTGTTTTCTGAATGTTGAGCTTTAAGCCAACTTTTTCACTTTCCTCTTTCACTTTCATCAAGAGGCTTTTTAGTTCCTTTTTACTATCTGCCATAAGAGTGGTGTCATGTGCATACCTGAGGTTATTGATATTTCTCCCAGCAATCTTGATTCCAGCTTGCGCTTTTTCCAGACGAGCATTTCTCATGATGTACTCTGCATAGAAGTTAAATAAGCAGAAGTTAAATAAGACAGTATACAACCTTGATCTTAAATTTGTTTGAAATCCTTTCCCAATTTAATAAATAATTCTTATATATTTTTGGATATTTAGGAATATAAACTTTTTTGTTTTAAATTTTAGTTGTATAAGATATTTATGTGATTCCAAAATCAAACCTTTAAACAAGGTAGGTTGTAGTTTCCTGGGGACCTATCATAACAAAGTACTTGTACCTTAAAAGAGCAGAAGTTTATTTTCTCACAGTTCTGGAGGCTAGAAGTCTAAAATCTAGGTGATGGCAGGAGCATGTTCTCTTTGAGACTTCATCTAGCTTCTCATGGTTCTGGTAGTCCTTGCCTTGCATTGTAAGGTACCATGACTCCAATCTCTGCCTCTGTCTTCATGAAGCATTTTCCCCTATATCTCTGTTTAAATTTCCCTCTTATTATAAAGATACCAGTTATATTGCATTTGGAGTCAGCCTTTCACATCATGTGGCCAAAATATTGGAGCTTCAGCTTAAGTGTTAGTCTTTCCAATGAGTATTCAGGATTGATTTCCTTTAGGATTGACTGGTTTGATCTCCCTGCTGTCGTAGAGACTCTCCAAGAGTCTTCTCCAGCACAATTTAGAAACATCAGTTCTTTGGTGCTTTGCCTTCTTTATGGTCCACCTCTCACATACGTAACTACTAGTAAAGCATTTTTTTTCTCAGAATGGGAGTACTGCCACGGTCCCTCTCTTGTGTCTTCACAGCCCCAGTTCTGTAGGCTTCTTACCTTATGCTGAGCTGAGAAGAACGCTTTCTAACACTGAAAGAGGCCTTTTCTAACTCTTCAATTAGTATAAGTTATGCTACTGCTGCTGCTAAATTGCTTCAGTTGTGTCCGACTCTGTGACCCCATAGACGGCAGCCCACCAGGCTCCCCCGTCCCTGGGATTCTCCAAGCAAGAACACTGGAGTGGGTTGCCATTTCCTTCTCCAAAAGTGAAAAGTGAAAGTGAAATCCCTCAGTTGCGTCCGACTCTTAGCAACCCCGTGGACTGCAGCCACCAGGGTTGTAGGGGTTTCCTAAATGAGCATGCTTTCTGAGTTATATGACTTTTTAAATGTTAAAGCTGTTTTTCAAGCTGTTTTGAGACAAGGTTATGCTAAAATATGTAAGTTTTTTGCAACCTGAGCATTTATTAGTGATCAGAATCCTGTGAAACTAATTGTAGCTGTTATGTGTGTGGATTGCTTTGTTTTTAAAAAACAGTATATTTAAGTTTTATTTTAAGCTAATACGAGGCATAGTAATTATGTACTTTTTATTATAACATGTGCTTGTTTCAGGGACTGTATTATTCTACTTTAAGACTATTGTGGAAGCACCCTCATTTTTGAATGGAGTATGGATGATTATGAATGATAAACTGACTGAATATCCCCTTGTTATTAATACATTAAAAAGGTTCAATCTTTACCCTGAGGTAAGATACTTTTCCAGTTATGATTTTTTTAATTTATAAAGTATTACTTATATTAAATGGTGATTCTAAATCTAAGATCTAGTTCAATATATTAAATTTTATCTTTTTTAAAAAAGTAAATGGGTATCTTTTCTTAGAAAGGAATATAAAACAATCATTATTAATTTTGGGGGTCTTTAATGATTTTATGAAAATGAGTATTATGATTGCATGGTTTAGAAAATGTGAAAACTAGATTTGGTGTGTTTATAGGTATTACATTACCTTTACATGTCATTTGCCAAATACTGTTTCTTCCTTATCTGAGATTCTTCATTTAATTGGATGCACTTTACCCCGGGTGGGAGTGGAAGAAAGGAGCTGAGACAGGAAGGCAGTGCTATCAGTAACTATTTAATGCATCCCGAGGCATTCTCCAGGACCTACCTAGGTTGTGACTTCCTCAGTGACATCCTTCTGGAGGTTCTCCTGTTAAGCACGCTTCCCCTTGGGCCCCCCCGTTCATAGCATGCTGATGCTGCTGGAAGGTGTGTTGCCTGATGCAGCAGGGCCATGGCTGCCTTGGTGCTGTGAGATCTCAAGCTGGGGCTCAGTATCAGCACTAATCAGGGCTCTTGGTCATTTCCCATTGAGTAAGAGGAGTCTAATTTCCAGATGAACTGAGTTAGCCTGCTCAATTATGGAGGAGATAGAGACCAGTAAATAACCACCAGAGTGCTTATTGGGTACTTGCTGTGCATGTCTGCATTTACTTTTCCAGCAATGGGATCACACAACACTTTTTTTTATAAGTGCTTTTTGTTTTTTAAGAATATTTTAAACCATCTTCCTAAATCATCTTTTCTCAACAGCATCATTTTTTATGGCAGTAATACAATCTGTCATTGTTTATTTAGTTATCTTTTATGAAAATTTGGTTGTTTTCAACTTTTAAAATATCCTAAAGCTGCAATAAACATTCTTGAAGCAAAATCTTTACACATATCCATATGTTTTCTTAAACTCTAAATTTGTGGATGGGGATACATACATATACTTATGTTTTTTTAAACTATAAATTTGTGGATGTGGAACTATTTAGTTCAACAGAATATAAGCTTTGATGATTTTGGTACATGTTGCCAAAATGCTTTCTAGATAGGATTTATTAATGAAAGTTACCACAGGCAGTGTTTTTGAAAATGCTTATTTCTCTACATCCTTGCTAATTTAATGGCTAAAAAAAATTAAGATCATGTGATGCATTTTGTTCATTGCTATATATTTGGGTATGTACATGTATATTTTCAGTGCTATGTATTAAATGCACTTCCACTTTTAAAAATAATTGCTTATTCATGCCCTTTGTCTGTATTTTTATTGACGTTTTGTAAGAGCTCATTATATGCAGGAAGTTAATACTATGCTATGGATACGACATTTTCTCCAGCTTTTTGTTTGCCCTTTAGCTTGGTACAGTATGATGTGAATGTATTTTTTCTTGTCAGAGCTAACATGTCTATGAATCTTTATGTTTTTTATTCATATATATAAACAAAACTTATTCTTGTTATAATTGTGTTTTGGAGATTTACAGTTTTGATTCATCTGAAATTTGTTTTAACGCTCAGTTTTGGGGCAGGAATCTAACCTTTTTTCAAAATGGTCTACTGTGTAACCTAACACTTGGGTGAGTGGTCCATTTTCTGCCTGCTTCTTTTATTATTTCCAAAATTATTATACACATATGCTTTTAACTACTTTTGAACTTTCTGTTCAGTGCTACCTTATGTTGAGGTCCTGAGAAATAGGCTTTAAGATGGAGATCTGTAGCTGAAGTATATAGGGGAACTCCCTTGAGGGCAGTATCTGAAGGGGGATGAAAGAATTAGGAGGAGGCAGGCGGAGGAGTTGAGCTGTGATCCAGTCACAGCAGAGGCCCAGCCAATTTCTGGGGAAGCTCTGGAACTGGGATGACCCTACAGAGTTTCCTACCTGAAGCAAGGGCCTCTGACCTTTATATTTCCCCCTGTTGACTAGTTATGGCTTCAGTTACCCTTGGGGAGGGTGATGTTTAGTGAATTTACTCTCTATTGCAGAGGGTAGCTCCCAGAGAGAGACGCAGCTGAGGGCTGTCAGCCACCACCCCTCCCAACTGCTCAGGGAATGAGTGCCTCAGCCCCGAAGAGAGACCTGTGGCACTCCACTGCCTCTGCCATAGCTCCTTTGATCTGTCTGGCTATTCTTGTGCCAGCATCACACTATTTTAATTATATAAGTAGCAAATTTTATTATCTGTTAGGACATTTTCTTCAGTTATCTCTGTTTTGTCATTTTTCCGTGTAACACATCTCAGTAGACACTTGAGATTTTGCTCAGCTTTGTTTTATGTTTATGAATTAATTTGAGGAAGAATTCACATCTTGAAAAATTAAATCTGTTCAGGAAGATAGAATATCTTTCTGTTTGTTCAACTCTTGTTTTATGTCCCTTAGTTGAATTTTATAGCTTTTGAAGATTACAGATTTGTATATCTTTCGTTATATCTTATTCTTAGCCATGGGTGAGCAGGTGAAGACTGACCAGTGAAGAATCTACATAGGGGACTGTGAAGCTCCTTTTACTAGATTTAAAGAGACCCAGATGGGAATGGTACAGGAAGGGAAAATTTGTCAATTATCAAAATATCTCAAAAATATTCTAGTAAGGAAACTGTTGAGGATACTTTTTTCTTAAAATGTCTCCCTCCCTTTTTCAATTAGGTAATCTTAGCCAGCTGGTACAGGATTTATACCAAAATAATGGATTTGATTGGTATTCAAACCAAGATATGTTGGACAGTTACCAGAGGAGAAGGACTCAGCCCTATTGAAAGCTGTGAAGGCAAGTTTCTATGATATTGTCCTGTTTGTTGCAGTATAATAAATTTATGGCAAACTTAGTGGTGTAACAACAATTTTATTTGTTTATGGTTTCTGCTAGTAGGGAATTTGGGCAGGGTATAGAATGGCTGGTTTATTTCTGCGATGTCAGAGGACTCTGCTAGACTCCAATGGCTGGGAACACTGGAGTTAACTTGGGGCCACTTCACTTACACTCTGGCTGCTTGACTGGGTACCTGCAAGGCTGAGCCCAGCTGAGCCTCACTGGAACACCTGCAAGTGCCCTTTTCACGCATCTTGTGCTTTTGTATTAGTATCTCAGGGTAGTCAGGCTTCTCATGTGGTTGCTCAGGTCTCCAAGTTGGATACTGCATGGGCTCTTCCATATGGCTTCTGCCATGGTCTGCTGAGGCAGTCACAAGCTCAGCCAGACTTGAAAGCAGGGGCACAGACCCCCGACCTCTACAGGAGGAGTATCCATGAATTTGCTGCCCTGTCTCATAACTCCTACAGCTACTTCTCTGGTCTTACCCATGTTTCACACTAGTGTCCTGTGTTCATATGGTAACCAAGGCAACTATCTAATGTATCTGGCAACCATTTTCAAAATAGTCACATTTTAATGTGAATTGTCAGACACATAATCTATAGTTAAAGCATTTTTTTTTTTAATTTTTAAAGGATTGGGAGATCCTGCCTGCTTTTATGTTGCTGTAATTTTTATTTTAAATGGACTAATGATGGCATTGTTCTTCATATATGGCACATATTTAAGGTAAGACTATTCACTTTTAATATGTATGGTTTATACTATATACTAGAATAGTAAGAACAGTGAGATAATGACTGACTTATAGTTCAGTTTTGTGACAGTGTCATTTCTAATATATCTATTAGTAGATACGAAATTATTTCCCATTTGAATGATTTCACCATTGACATAGCCAGCTACATTTAAAATAATTTTAAAGGCTTAAGTAGGCAGTGTAACATGTATGATATTATAAGTGAAACGAATCGCCGGTCTAGGTTCAATGCAGGATGCAGGATGCTTGGGACTGATGCACGGGGATAATCCAGAGAGATGGTGTGGGGCGGGAGAGGGAGGAGGGGGTTGGGATTGGAAGTTCATGTACACTCGTGGCTGATTCATGTCAATGTATAGCAAAACGAATACAGTATTGTAAAGCAAAACAAACTAAAAAATAAAAATTAATTTAACAAAATCAAATAAACATTTTTAAATGAGACATAAAAAATAAAATAAAGGCTTAAGTAGAGGAGGGCAGGGATATTTGATAAATATTAAATATTCATGGGCTTTTGTACATAAGCAGTATATATTGGTTACATAAAATATTGGGAACATAAGAGAAAGGACCATTTATTGTCAAATGGTGTTAGTGACTATTCCGCTAATGTTAAATAGAAATATAGTCTATACAGATATTTAATAACTGCCTTCATTTACCTCATAGTTGAGCAACATTTCTGAAACTAAAAGATTAACATATTTTCTGAGTTTTGTGTTTCTATTTCTCCTTTTTTTGACCATTCCTTCTACTACTTGTTTGAATTATTTTAGCTTCAGAGTATCTTTAGAATTTTCTTTTTTGACTTCTTCCTGATTCTTTGAGGTCCAGAAGTATAGCGTATGTATGTAATTTTCAATTTGGGTTAATGCATGCAAATCTGCTATTATCCTGTTGTTGTCTTTGCTTTGGAAGTGTGGCATTTTCAGTTTAATATCTCAAAGATCTCTTGCATCCTAGCTTAGTGTCTGAGTATATACCAGTTGCTTGATAAATATTTGTCAAATGAGGAAGCTATTAGAAGATCAACTTAAAATATATTTGCATAGAGATTTAAGATACTTTGATGCTAATATTTCTGACTTTGCCCTAAGTAAGTTCTTTGAATTATGTAATTAGGGGAGACTGAAATGAAAGTTTGTGATTAAAAGATGATGTGAAAAATTTTGTTTTTGAAACAAGATTCACAGAACTAACTTAACAGAAGTACCTGGTAAGCAGGAGAAGAAGCTGACTTTTGAAGGAAAGCAAAGCCAGGATGCTTTGTCTCATGAGGAGCCAAAGTTAGATGAGTTTGGGGGGGATCTATTCATTTGCTGAGTAGTACCCAGCTGTCTTTATTGCATTTGGGAAATCAGACTTTAAGAGAAGTTAAAACATGGAACATGACATTCTTACTAAATTGCTAACCTATAGTTATGCTGTTTTTTTAATTGAAAGAAGAATTTCTAAACATTAAAAGTAAGCATGCAGTATCATTTTCTTATAATGCTTACTATGACAGTTATTTCAAAGGTTGAAGACACAATATCTGCTGCAGAGAATATGAGGCTCTGGGTTTGGTTGAGGGATTCTTGGTGCTTTGGGCCCTGGCCAGAGATTTTTTAGTCTGCAGAGAGCAGTATTCTCCCTCCATGTTCATTTGTTCAGTCTGGACCTGAAGTGCATACTAAGTGGTCCGTTTTTGAGACTGCATGTTTGGGTTCTGAGAGCATGGGGGTGGGGTGAGGTTGGAGATGGCAGCAGTGGTGGGCGTGTGTCAGTAGAAGATAGACAGCAAGGATAAAGTGCTTTCAGTTCTGGAGGCAGGAGAAATCTGTTCTGGGTGGAACAGTCGATCTAGCTCTTAGCTCTGTCTTGGAGGATCAGAGCGTTTTGGATGGGTGGAGTCGAAAAGAACCCTGGGGAGAAGCATAGGTGGACATTTTGGGATAGGGAGGGGGTAGAAAGCAGATCAGTTTTCCTGGGATACAAAGACTGAGTAGGCATTGTGGAAAATCAGATTGGCGCAAAGAGTTGGGCTGGTTGATGAATGACCTTAATGCCAGACTGGTTGGAAACCTCTTCCAAAGCAAGTGAAGGAAATCAGAAATGTGACCAACAGAGGGACAAGATTCAAAGCTGAGCTATGAACTCATGTGACTTTTGACACCCACCTCACCCCAAAGTCAACCAGTGACCACGTCCATAGTCTGTCAAACAGGAGGGCGTTACCTCATAGGGGATTTTAAGATCAGTTTAGTGAGTTGGGACCAGCGATTCCTACTTACGTGAAAAAAGAATACAAATAGAAATAATAACACATACCATAGTTTATAAAATAGGTGTTATTTAGGAAACTTCTGTTTATTGCTTATTGTACATGTATGCTGAGTTGTGGTGTAAAGTCTTATTTCTTACTGTAGTTTTAGGCTTAAAAAAAAAAAATCTGTAGACCACTCACTGCTTAGGGTAGCAGGAGGGAGTGACTTTACCTTAAGAGGATTTGGGTCTTTCCGAATAGCTGCCTCTGGTTCTTCCCCCAGCTCTGAGTGCTGCGTCCTGTTTCAGCCGCACCCATTTTACTGCTCTGAGCCCCGCGGGCCCCCTTGCTGTTGTCTGACTTTTGTACCTGGTGGCCTGCCCTCTGGAGCTGTGCTTGGATAAAGAGACCACACTAGTGTCACACATTTTCATTTCGCTGCATAATCTCTTTAGTCCTGTCCAAACACATCCTAAAATCTAGAATCTTCCTAGCCTCACCCATCCCCACATGAGCATTGTGGAGTCACTTCTGTCCTCCTGACAGTTATACTGCACCCTGGGGGCCCAGGTGTGTAAATTATACTCTAGCAGGGACCTTGGTTTATATTACGGTGAATCAAGTCTTCTGTCACTTTTTCTATCATTTTTTTTCATTGCATTTTTAAATGTTCTTGACATGAATATTTTTAGAAGTCTCAAATTACTAGGTAGTTCTTAATGTTTTCTTCCTTGATTGTTAGGTTTGCCACCCTTCTAATTTTATAAAGTGGGATAAAGCTGCAGACTTCTTACCATGTGGCTTAAGAATAAAGAGGATATCTTCAATTGAATTTAGAATCTTTTTATAAGAACTATGTTTCTATTGAGAAATGAAAGTTGAAATTTCTTGAGCAGATTAGAAATGTATAGGCAAACTGAGTATGATGTTTTTAAATCCAGAAGTATATTTGTTTTAAGATAATACATATATAAGTTTTCTAAAGAAAAGCAAGCCAGTTCATTTCAGCAGAAATGGAAGTGGAAGGGAAAACAGAAGGCATATACAAGCAGTGAAATGGGGCTGGGCTGCCAAGCTCTGACTTGAGGAGATGAAGTAAGATGTTTTTGCAAACAGACCTGTTCATAATATACCTTTTTGTTTGAAATTCTCAGTATTTTAGTATTTCTTCAAAATACCTGTTGTTAATTATTTTCTACAAACTGTGTTGTTAAGTCATAGTTACAGTTAGATATTTCATAAGATAATCTGATATTTCTCAGCTGCAGACTAACAGTTTCTGGGGGCCAGTTTCTCAAGACCCCATATGTCTCTGTTCTGCAGGGAGGTTGGAACATGTGAGAGTAGTTAGCAGGCAGTTAGGAAAGTCCTCATTGCTTCTTGAGGAAATTCATTCATTCCTGAGAGATGGAATTCTCTTATTGATAAATGCCAAAAGCTTTTCTTGTTGGACCTGAAGGGCAGATGTCATGCAAGTAAAATTAATCCTTTTCTTCTTTGTTGTTTGATTTTAGTATTATTCTAGAAATTGAGATTGTTAAGTAAGAATAGATTGGATGGTACGTATAACTATTTATTCACCCTGAAGTTATGATGTGCTGGTAAATGTTTAACAGCCAGCTCTCTGGAAAAAAATACATATTGAATAAAATTTATTATAAATTTTATTGATATAAAAGATGTATACAAATAATAGAGTTTCTAAACAGGATTTCTTTTTTCTAAATAGCTCACCAGAGATACTCTGACTAGTTCAAATAAAAGAGGGATGTGGTCCTGGGATACAGAGATCTTGTGGAATTAGGGAACAGGAAACCAATTATTTGGGCCTTGTAAAAACTGAAACTGGGAACTTGAAAGACCTTTTACCCAAGGAGCCCTAGCCTCTCCATATCATCTCCCTCTCCTTTTCACTCCCGCTGGACTTGTCTTCTGTCTATATTGCTTCTCTGATAGAGGTGTGTGTCTGGGGGGGTGTGTGTCTGGGGTGTGTGTCTGGGG
>SJXQ01002842.1:36487-296164 GCA_006408695.1 Aepyceros melampus | reverse complement strand
CGGGGGTGTGTGTCGCGGGGGTGTGTGTGTCTGGGTGTGTGTGTCTGGAGGGGTGTGTGTGTCTGGGATGTGTGTGTCTGGGGGAGGTGTGTGTCTGGGGGTTGTGTGTGCTCCAGAAGTACATCTGTTTCACAAGTTTGTTGGCTTTGACCATTTTGCCTTCCTGTGAAGTTTAGAGGAATTCAAAACAAACCTTGAATATTTCTATTAGTGGAAAACTAATATAGGACAGAATTAGCCCTGGAAGAGGGATGTTCCTTAGAAGATGTGTTTTTGTTTTAGGGCTCATCCCTCTGTTGGTTTTATAGAGTTCATCCCTACTTGTACGAAGTAGTTATTCTTTATTCGTCACTATCCTTCAGTCTGTCTGTTCCTTGATTCCTTCCCTTCGGCCAAGGAACATCTCTTCATTTTCCTCTCAGAGGACAAAATGGAAACAGGATTGTTTGATTGGACTACTGCTTGGGTGTCCTTGTCACCCCCAGTCTAAGCTTTAAAACTCCTATTCCTTCCTCGACTGCAGTCTGGTCGCACCAGTGGTGAGAGTGTGGTCCCATCCACCTGTACCACCAGCCCCTTCTACGGAGATTATCTGGCATCCAGGCCTAAGGATGGTAGAATAATGACATGAAGCCATTCAAGGTTTTCACAGAGAAGAGCTGTGCCCAGCATTTTTGTGCTTAATTTTTTCTTTAGTCTCTCACTGATTATGGTTATGGCTGCCACCATCTTTAGCATTTCTGTAGTAAAGAGGTATAGAAACTGTAGCTGAAGGATGGATAAAAGTCCTTTCCCCACAGTTCATAAGACAAGAAATAGAATCATTATAGCACCTGATTTTGAGTATAATTTTTAGATCATGTTATAGAATCTTTGAGCTCTTTTCTGTTCAGTGTCCTCCAGGGTGCCCAGAAAATACCTCTTCTTGGTTTTGAGGCTCTTTCAGCATTTGGCTTTCTATTTTAGATTAAGCATCATCTGAGCATCTTCTGTAGAAAACAGTGAGCAGTGGGTAAAGGTGATCTGAGTCCACCTAAGCTGCCTGTTACCTCTCCAGACCCTGCTGTCTCCCTGGGATTTTGTTTGTTGTTCTCCATGGAAAATACTTTCACTGAACTTTTCTTTTAGGGCTTTATAAGAAACAGCTATATGAAACCCCTTATTTTATGTTTCATGCATCTCTGTGATTATCTACCATAGTACCCACTATCCTCGCTTAAAAAAGCGATACAATGTAGTATTTTATTTCCTTTGGTGATGAATAAGAATGTCTGTTTTCATGTTACCCGGGAAATTTTTATGATTGTTTTACTTATAGTTCTTTGTCCAGTGAAAATCAGCAAGTTCCCAAATAAGTTTATTGAGCTATTTTTTTATTCTACTCTACAGCTGGGTATGAGACTTTTTAGTGTGATTTTAAAGTTAATTGTCGTTATTTTCTGTGTTGGCTTTTGTGATGAAATGAAGCACCAGTCCCTTGCCCTGTCTGTCCCCATTGCCCATCCATTTCTTTGTCCAGAGAAAGCACTATCAGACAGTAGTCCATATTTATGTTGTTATGACCAAATAAACATTGCACACTGCTTAGTCGAGTGCTGTGCTCTGTGCTTGGCCCACTAAGTCGTGTCTGACTCTTTGTGACCCCGTGAAATGCAGCCTGCCAGGATCTTCTGTCCATGGAATTTTCCAGGCAAGAATACTGCAATGGGACGCCATTTACTCTTCCAGGGGGTCTTCCCAACCCAGGGATCAAACCTGCATCTCTTGTGTCTCTTACACTGGCAGGCAGCTTCTTTACTGCTGTCCCTCCTGGGAAGCCCTGAGTCTGGTAGGATAAATAGTTGTTTACATGGGAACAATTTTTTTCTTGTAGTTAAGAGTCATCTATTATTTTATTTTCCTTCACTTTTTGTATACTGATTAATTATTAACCACAGTTCAGTTCAGTTGCTCAGTGGTGTCCAACTCTGCAACCCCATGAACTGCAGCACTCCACGCCTCCCTGTCCATCACCAGCTCCCAGAGTTCACGCAAACTCACGTCCTCGAGTCAGTGATGCCATCCAGCCATCTCATCCTCGGTTGTCCCCTTCTCCTCCTGCCCCCAATCCCTCCCAGCATCAGAGTCTTTTCCAATGAGTCAACTCTTCACATGAGGTGACCAAAGTATTGGAGTTTAAGCTTTAGCATCATTTCTTCCAAAGAACACCCAAGACTGATCTCCTTCAGAATGGACTGGTTGGATCTCCTTGCAGTCCAAGGGACTCTCAAGAGTCTTCTCCAACACCACAGTTCAAAAGCATCAATTCTTTGGCACTCAGCTTTCTTCACAGTCTGCAAGTAAACTGTAAAAAAATTTATATGTTGCCAAATATATAAAATTCACCATTTCAGTTCTCCCACTCCTAAACCTTGGGGCCTCTCTCCTGGAACCCTGTGTCTTTTGGTTCCACAGTATCCTGGTCAATAGTTTAACTGGTTTTAGAAAAGTTCATTTGGATTTTTCCTAAAAAACCTGAATAAACTTTTTGGCTAATTCAGTACTTTAGTTTTCTTTAGACTTTATTCCACTGTCTTCTAGGATTTACTATAGCTTTTCAAAAGTTAGGTGCTGTTCTGCCATCAGTTCCTTTTGTCCCTGGTTCATTTTTTCTCTCTGGCAGCTTTTGGATTCTTTTTTCTGTGTCTTAGGTAAAGGTCATGATATAGTAGATTTTGTTTCAGTCTTTATATCAGATACTCTAAAGGCTTTGTTCCTCTGGACACGTGCATTCTTCTGAGGGAAACTTTCTAAATTATTTCTTTGATGACTTTCTCTTCTCCATTGTCTCTTCCTCAAAATCTTATTGTTTGGATAGAGGACTCTTGGATTGAAATGTAATTTTCTGGGTTTTTTATCCCCTCCCTTATTTTACCTATTCTGTTTTACTGTAGTTTCTATGAAATTTCCAGCTCTTGTAAAGAGTTTTGAACTTGAAGTTTTGTTTTTTGCGTTGTCTCTTACCTGCAGATCCTTCTTCAATTTGTATTTTGAGAAAAGCCTATCCATTCTTTTGTAGACCATAGCACTCATCAGAAAATGCCTTTTCTTTCATATGAGGAACCAACCAGTCACAGAGTGCAAAGAAAATGCTCTTCTGGTTTTCTGTTCTTCTGTTATCTTCTTTGGCCGTTGGAGATTCATAGTGGCTTCCTTGATAATGGAATTGTGGTTTTGTTTTTTTTTTTTTAACTACTTTATTTCTAAATAGGTTCCAGACACCTTGAGGACCTGGAAGATTAGTCTGTATGTCAGACCTCCCTTTTAATTTTGCTTAATGCCCTCCTTTCTTCCCTGGTAGCTTGGCTGGTAAACAATTTGCCTGCAGTGTGGGAGACCTGGAATAAATCCCTGGGTTGGGAAGATCCCCCAGAGAAGGAAACGGCTACCCACTCCAGTATTCTGACCTGGAGAATTACATGGACTGTATAGTCCATGGGGTCAGAAAGAGTTGGACACGACTGAGCGACTTTCACTTTCTGTCCTGAAGTGAATAGTCATAGTTAATACAACCAATTTTCATACATGTCCTTCTGATGATCCAACCGAAGTCACCGATGAAGTGACGCAGTGGTTTTTTTTTTTTTTTTTCTTTTTAGGCTCTGTGGCAGAACTAAGATTTTATATCAAGATTTTACTTCTCCCTAGCCCTTCACCTGTTTTAAGGAGAAGTTGAATTTCTTATCCTTTATGCTAATTTTGTTTTCATTATTTTACTTGACATTTTCTGTTCTTCATTAATAAATCAGCATTTACTGTTTATACAGGCTGGATTTTTGGTTAAAAACATGTCTTAAATAGGCTGTGAATTGTATCAGCTCAAACTTTTCCAGCTCCATGTTTTTTTGTTTTTGTTTTTGAATGTTCTATTAGCTTGGTGGGTTAGCACATCTTTAATCATTTGGTATAACAGTTGTATATGAATATTTAAAAGATAAGTATTTCTCTTCAGCATGCATAAATTGATGAAAGTTATTAGTTGAAAATATTTGTGTCTTTTCTACAAAATCTGCCTCCTCTTGTGTCATTATCTCAGCAAATGACACTAACACACTGTTGCCCAAGTCTGAGCCTGAGAAGATATCCATGACTATCCCCTTTTGTTACCTCTGACGTCCAAGTAGTCACAAAATCCTGTTAGTTTCTTTCTTCAGCATATCTCTGGCATCCCTGTACTTCTTTCTTTGGCCCCCAGCATTCTGTCACCCTGGGACAGTCTGACATTCTCTCTCTCTCTGGGACCCCCCCAGCACCACTCTTACTAGGATACCACGGTTTTCTCTCATAGGCATCTCTCTGCCTTGAGTCTCTTCTGCTGCCATCAGTCCTGTTCCCCACCAGGCTATTTCACTTGCTGCAGTCATTGTGATTTCATTTGAGGGACGGTAACAGTACAATGCACCTGGAGCACAGGTTTTGGGGTAGAAGGAAGATTAGTGAAAGGGATCTGGAGGCATGTACACAGCCAGATCCCACACAGCATCCTAGACATGTTTAGGGTTTGAATTTCCCCCGGAGAACAGTGGAATGCCAGTGAAGGATTGAGTGGATAGTCAGTGTGGCTGTAACGATGGCATAATGTAGAGAATATATTGTAGGAGGAGTGAGCATGGATGCACAGCCTAATGAAGCTGTGCAGGAAGGTGTTGCAGTTGTCCATGGGGAAGGGGGTGGTGGCCTGAGCTAGTTCAGTGGGAGAAGTGGACGGTCTCCAAGATATTTGGGAGGCATAGTTCATGAGGATTTGTGATTGACAGGTTTTTAAAATTTTGTTTTATAATTTTAGGACAGCACAGGTTTGCACATTGGTATAATTTTCTCCAGTGGTGCTCAGCAGAGGGTTAAGAAACCCGGTGTGCCTTTGAGGTAGGAGAAAGCTGTGAATAATGGGAATGAGCTGAGTGTTGGGAGATGACAGCTCTGAGGAGAGCATGTGAGAGAAATGAGCTCTAATGAGCAAGGTTTAATGAAGATGACAATAGAGGAGGCTGCTGGCCGGCCTCTGGGCCTAGAACCAGGTAGGAGCCTGACAGAGTGACTCTCCCAGCAGAGTGAGGTTTCAAGGCAGGAGGGAAGGAAGCATCTGGATAGAAGCTGAGCTGATGGGGAGGAAATTGTGCATCATGGAGTGGAGGTCCCAGTACCAATGGCAGGAAATGTATGTTTAACCACAAGCTTCCCCAAAATGAATGCCAGCAGTGTTCTGATTGAAGACTTTTCATGTTTCCCCTTACTTTAAAGATACCTTTTGAATCTCGGCCTTAGGAGAGGCTCAGTATTTGACACTACAACAGTTGCAGTGATGTATCAAGAAGTTCACAATCTTGTAAATAAAACTCTTTTTCTTGGTCCTAGCAGACAGAGAGTTAAATTAAAGGCATTGATTATTTGCTTATAACAGACTGGCAGGACCAAGCTTAGAACTTTTCTCATCCCTCTTGATTCTTATTCTCTTTCTCACCTTTTACTTTCTGTTTTCTTAATGTTCAGAATATGCCTGCCCCTAAGAGAAGGCTTCCCTGGTGGCTTAGTGGTAAAGAGTCCGCCTGCCAAACAGTAGTTGCGGGTTCCATCCCTGGGTCAGGAAGATCCCCTGGAGGAGGAAATGGCAACCCACTCCTGTCTTCTTGCCTGGAGAATTCCATGCACAGAGGAGCCCGGTGGGCTACAGTCCGTGGGGTTGCAAAGAGTCATGCACAACATAGGGACTAAACAATTAAAAAGTTCAAGGGAGGATGCTCTGCTCTCAATCAGGTCTGATGGTCTAGCAGGTGGTGAGGCTTACATCTCAAATTCGAGACTTGAAATCTTCTTGATTGATTTGTTTCTAAATTACTCTTTCATATTCTTTTTCTTAAGCATTTCAGTTCAGTTCAGTTCAGTCGCTCAGTCGTGTCTGACTCTTTGCGACCCCATGAATCGCACGCAGCACGGCAGGCCTCCCTGTCCATCACCAACTCCCGGAGTTCAGATTCATGTCCATTGAGTCCATGATGCCATCCAGCCATCTCATTCTCTGTCGTCCCCTTCTCTTGCCCCCAATCCCTCCCAGCATCAAAGTCTTTTCCAATGAGTCAACTCTTCACATGAGGTGCCAAAGTACTGGAGTTTCAGCTTTAGCATCATTCCTTCCAAAGAAATCCCAGGGCTGATCTCCTTCAGAATGAAATGGTTGGATCTCCTTGCAGTCCAAGGGACTCTCAAGAGTCTTCTCCAACACCACAGTTCAGAAGCATCAATTCTTCGGCCCTCAGCCTTCTTCACAGTCCAACTCTCACATCCACACATGACTACTGGAAAAACCATAGCCTTGACTAGACGGACCTTAGTCGGCAAAGTAGTGTCTCTGGTTTGAATATGCTATCTAGGTTGGTCATAACTTTTCTTCCAAGGAGTAAGCGTCTTTTCATTTCATGGCTGCAGTCACCATCTGCAGTGATTTTGGAGCCCCCAAAAATAAAGTCTGCCACTGTTTCCACTGTTTCCCCATCTATTTCCCATGAAGTGATGGGGCCAGATGCCATGATCTTCATTTTCTGAATGTTGAGCTTTAAGCCAACTTTTTCACTCTCCTCTTTCACTTTCATCAAGAGGCTTTTTAGTTCCTCTTCACTTTCTGCCATACAAGAGTAATTTAATATCAGGCTTCCCTGGTGGCTCAGCAGTAAAGAATATGCCTGCAATTCTAGAGATATGGATTTGATCCCTGGGTCGGGAAGATCCCCTGGACAAGGAAATTGGAACCCACTCCAGTAGTCTGGCCTGGGAAACCCCATGGACAGAGGAGCCTGGCAGGCTGCAGTCCCTAGGGTCAGAAAAGAGTTGGACACCACTTAGTGACTAAACAACAGCAATGGTTACTTTTGTTTCTTTGTTTATTTTGAACTTTGCATGTTTCATAATTCTTTGGTATATAGAGGTAAAAACCACAATGATTAACAGAGCCTACCAAAATGTGATGACTGGTTTAAATCCACTTCACAGAAATATTTGGGAAAGAAGAAAATTACAAGATTATTAAACATTAGAATTGATAAGTATTTTTAAGATTTTTTGTATTCTTATCCCCTTATTTTATATCTAGGGGAAATTAAGGTCCAAGGTTAATTGGGATGATGAATAACTGTGACAAATGTTTACCAAGCTTAGAATGCTTTAAAATTTGCACAATAGGAGCTTTCATATTTTCTGACAGTTGGTGGTAATATTGCAGAAGAAACTTTTTTTTTTAACCACTAGGAAATGTTGAAATATCAACTAATCAACTGCAATGGAAAAAAAATGATTTTAAATATTCTGGTTGCTGCATCTTTTCTGTTTAGAAAAATAAAATGACCTATGTGATAGTCTTTAGACATCAGAGGTTAGGAAGTTAAATGCTGGGAACACTGTTTTGGATTTATTGCAAGTCATATCATTTCCTAATGATTGGAACATAGAACATTCCTTGTAGATAAGCAAAGTTTTTTCTCTGCTCTTGGCTGTGCAGAGCCTCAGTATACCAGAAAATCTGCCTCTCTGCCTGGTTAAGCAAAGCTGTCTGTAATCAAAAGATGCTGCACTATAATCTTATTATAGAAGAACACTGTATAATTTTGAGATGGGGAAGACCTTTCCAGACAAGCCAGGAAATGCAGAAGGAAAAAAGAAAAAACTATTGACATTTTACTATAAAATTAGCTAAAGTTAAATTTTTTATTGTAGAATAAACCATAAGTTATACCAAAAGATTTTGTCACATATATAACAGTAAAAAATTTATATCCCTAATCTTTAAATAGGGAAACAGAGAATCCAATAGAAAAACAGATAAGAATGTGAACAGAACATTTCACAGAAGAGTAAAAGAAACCCCAAAACAATGAATTTCACCTTTTTCTCAAGTGCTCACAGAACCTTCTCCGAGATAGATTACATTCTGGGCCATAAAGCTAACCTTGATAAATTCAAGAAAATTGAAGTCATTCCAAGCATCTTTTCAGACCATAATGCATTAAGATTAGATCTCAATTACAGGAGAAACACTATTAAAAATTCCAACATATGGAGGCTGAACAACACACTTCTGAATAATCAACAAATCACAGAAGAAATCAAAAAAGAAATCAAAATATGCATAGAAACGAATGGTAACGAAACACAACAACCCAAAACCTGTGGGACACTATAAAAGCAGTGCTAAGAGGAAAGTTCATAGCAATACAGGCATACCTCAAGAAACAAGAAAAAAGTCAAATAAATAACTTAACTCTACACCTAAAGCAACTGGAAAAGGAAGAAATGGAGAACCCCAGAGCTAGTAGAAGGAAAGAAATCATAAAAATTAGGGCAGAAATAAATGCAAAAGAAACAAAAGAGACCATAGCAAAAATCAACAAAGCCAAAAGCTGGTTCTTTGAAAGGATAAATAAAATTGACAAACCATTAGCCAGACTCATCAAGAAACAAAGGGAGAAAAATCAAATCATTAAAATTAGAAATGAAAAGGGAGAGATCACAACAGACAACACAGAAATACAAAGGATCATAAGAGACTACTATCAGCAATTATATGCCAATAAAATGGACAACGTGGAAGAAATGGACAAATTCTTAGAAAAGTACAACTTTCCAAAACTGAACCAGGAAGAAATAGAGAATCTCAACAGACCCATCACAAGCACGGAAATTGAAACTGTAATCAGAAACCTTCCAGCAAACAAAAGCCCAGGTCCAGACGGCTTCACAACTGAATTCTACCAAAATTTTCTAGAAGAGCTAACACCTATCCTCCACAAACTCTGTCAGAAAATTGCAGAGGAAGGTAAACTTCCAAACTCATTCTATGAGGCCACCATCACCCTAATACCAAAACAAGAGTAAATGAAGAAAGCAAAATGAAACAACCCACTGACATAATGCTTTGTACAAATAGGCAGGAAGAACAAATCAAAATAACAGTGAGAAAAAATCTCCACCCTTCTATGGACAAAATGTAAAAGGGTCTGGGCACACTGGCTTCTATGGTATAGCGAAATCAACCCCTCATACACTGGTAAGGGTGTAGACTGGAGTGGGTTTCCTGGAAAGTCTGCATTCTTTGACTTGACAGTCTTATAGGTCTGTCTGATAGAAGTAAAAACACTATTTTTTACATGTGCAAAGATGTTATTTTATCATTAAAAAATTAAAACAAACTGAAAAACATCTGTATGACCAATAACAGGGAAAGGGTGGAACAAATTGCAAAGTGTTTGTACTGTGCAGTATATGACATCTGTTGAAAAGAATGCTTTGGGTTAAATGTATGGATTAGGAATAACAGATTAATTAGGAAAGGAACATTTTGGAGGGATGTTAATAGTAATAACATTAAAATATGTGTTTGTATGGTTATAGAAAAGGATTTGGAAGGATGGACACACAACAAATGTTATTGATTATCTTTGGTGAACAGGATTGGAGGAGGGTTGCTGGCAGGAAACCATTTTTTAAAAATATATAGATCTGTGGCTTTTTGTCTTGTTAGAATATGTTCAAATTGTTAAAATATATTTGTCTCTTTAATACCTAATATTTAAACATCTAATTATTTAAATCCATAACTCATTCTTTTTCTTAAAAAATTTTACTTTCAGTGGTGCTTCACTGCCATGCAGGCTTTCTCTTGTTGCAGCGAGCAGGGCTACTGTCTAGTTGCAAAGCCTGGGCTCTAGGGTGTGCAGGTTTCAGTAGTTGCATGCAGCGCATGGGCTCAGTTGCCTGTGGCCTGCGTAATCTTCCTAGATTAGGGATCAAACCCGTGTTCCCTGCATTGGCAGGCAGATTCTTAACCACTGGACCATCAGGGAAGTCCCCATAATACATTCTTAAGCTTCCTTAAGTCTCATCACTTACAGTGAGCCTAGAGTTTGCCTGTTTGCTGGTCTTTTGAAGTAGCCATGCTATGCCTCTTGAGGAGAGAACTCCAACTTCCAACCCCTGTCCTGTACCCTTTCTAGCTCCTTTATCTGCCTTTCTTATTTCTGTCATCCATCACTGCACTGCTGTCTGGCCAGCATGCTTTCTTTGCCCCTTTATATTTCATTTGTGCCAGTCCAAGTTAATAACCAGTGGAGAAAGATCACACAGCCTTACTGTTAGTGTGTCTCTGTGACAATTTGTGATCTTGAACTTCTATTGATCCCTTAAAGAGGGCTCTAAGCCCTTCTGTTTTCCCTCCTTACCTCTCTCCTAAGTGCAAGTGGTATTTCAGACACCTCCTCCTCCACTTTCCTCAGACCTTTAGCACTGCTCCCTGTTCTTTTGAGCAGCAAGTGGCTCTGTGCCCTAACTCTATGGGGAAAATAGCAACTCTGTAAACTCCTTGCCACTAAACATGCAGACTCTACTTCCCTCTTGAGCCAAGGCTGACTGTCCCTATGTGCTGGGGATCCCAGCCCTTCCTCTTTGCTTCTGGGGATGTTGGGGAGGGTGTATGTTCTCCGTACATGAATTATCCCTGCCATCTCATGTATCTCCTCTGTGTTTCCTCATTCGTACACCCTGAGGAATAAACATAATGGCCTGGAATACCTGTGTCTGATTGTTGCTTTTCTGTGATATATACATATTTCTGGGTGGATAGAAGGAAGGAAGGATATCTGGATAAAATTACAAGAAAGCAGCATGAGCTAAAGAGAACGCAAAGACCTCAAGAGTAGAGATGAAAGAAATGGTGAAACAAACCTGAAAACAGCCTTCCTTCCCCTTGCCCAGATGCTTTTGGTCAGGGTCAGAGTAGAATGGGGACGTATTTCACCCTTAACCTGAGCAAATGAAGCTTTAACTGTTAGGACTGTCAAACTAGACCATTGTGGTTTCTTAGCTAGAGGTATAAGCCAGATTCTCCTATTTTGATGTTTGTGTTGTGTTTCCCAATTTTTTGAAAATAAATGATAAAACTTAATCTGTAAATGAGTGTTTCGCAAGCATGTATAAAGGTAGCTTGGAGATGGGATTTGGGAAGTACTAAATTAGTTAAATCTTTAATGTGCTAACACACTTAGTGAGTTTCCAAGAGTAGGAGGCAGTATGGTGATTTCTAGCTTTCTGACCATAAAGGACTTTTCTGTACTAGCTTCCATCCTCTCTCCTGAATGTATATTATATGCAAAGAAAAATAGTTGGTACTAAAAAAGTTTAAGAAATGAAAAAGGAAAGATCAGCTTGCATGGTGCACAGTACATGACGAATAAGAATTTTTTATTCCTTGTCAGTTTCTCATTTTCTGTACATTTTGAGCATGGAGAATGATTTAAAAAAAAAAACAACACCTTTTTTTTTTTTTAAACTAATGATACATCAGAAGAAATAAGCTGTTTTGTAAATAATAAGCGTTCTAGTGTGGCTAAAACTTTTTGTAGTACTAGCAGATACTGTATTATTTCAGGGTTTTATTAGGATCCACCTGGTTTCTGTTACTGGAGTTACATTTTCTTATATTCTTTTCCAGCGGCAGCCGTTTAGGAGGCTTGGTTACAGTGTTGTGCTTCTTTTTCAATCATGGAGAGGTAGGTAGTAAACACGTATTTTCAAACTGTTTAGGGGTTTTACTTCTAGAAATAATGATTTTCATTTAAGTATTTCTTAAAAATTTAAGACATTTTACTAATACAAAATTTTACCAATATAAAATATGGAAATTTAAATATATATTTAAATTTCTTTAAATTTAATCTATAGTAGCAGTCTTTAAAATCGGAGGAGGCAATGGCAACTCACTGTTAACTCTTGCCTGGAAAATCCCATGGACAGAGGAGCCTGGTAGGCTACAGTCCATGGGGTCGCAGAGTCGGACATGACTGAGCGACTTCCCTTTCACTTGTCACTTTCATGCATTGGAGAAGGAAATGGCAACCCACTCCTGTGTTCTTGCCTGGAGAATCTCAGGGATGGCAGAGCCTGGTGGGCTGCTGTCTATGGGGTCGCACAGAGTTGGACACGACTGAAGCGACTTAGCAGCAGCAGCAGTCTTTAAATGTCTAATCTTATTTTGATTCAAATTTTAAACACTAGCATTTATCTTACATTTTATAACCATTGTATCTTTTGATATATCTCTTAGTGGCTTAAAGAAATAGTGGGTCTGTGTTAATTCTGTATATAATTTAAAATTGTGAAAACTCTTGTTTTAACTGTAATAAAAATAAGCTAGCCATGTATCCATTAACTTCTTGTGGGGGGTAACTTTTTGATGTAGAAGCTTAGTATATGTTTCTATTTTAATGTATTTATATTAAACCTTGATATACTTTTAAGTGTCCTTTGCAGAATGTTTTATTGTTTTATAGATACAATTTATTGTATCTATAAATTTGTGCATGTATCCAAGTTCTTTCTAAAAAGAATCGCATTGTAAAAAGCACAGACTCTGCATCCAGGCTACCTGTGTTCAAATCCTGACTCTGCCATTTAGTGACTGAGTGACCTGGGCAAGCCCTTTAATCTTACCCACCCTAGTTTTCTCTTTGTAAATGGGAAAAATAATGTTATCCATCTCATTGGATTATTGGGAGATTAAATGAGCTCATATCTGTAATGTGTCTTGAACAATGTTTGACACATAGTTGCTGCTAAGTAATTATTAGCTTGTGTAATTGTTTGTATTATTATTGGGAACTTATTTTAGGTTAAATTTTAATATAAATTCCAGATGCCAGTGAAATCCTTCTACTAACTTAATTATAATTATAAATGAATTTCTAGTTTTATATATATATATATATATATGTTTGGTTTTCTTTCATGAAAGTTTTCTATGAGGGGAATCCTCATATAAAAGGTCAGATTGTTTTGTGTGAAGTAACTTAATCCTTTTAAGTGTTTCCACACTGTCTACAATATTTGAATATATCCATGTTACAAAGCTCTGAGGGTCGTCATGCAAAACCTAAACTGTAGACTCAGGGTTGAACTTACTTTTCTTATCATTTAGTGGATTACTAATGAGACTTAAACTAGCACATGCATAGTATTTAAAATCACAGAAATTTAAAGCTGGAGTGACTTTATAGACTAGAGTTATTTGACAGTTGATTGCAACATGACATCAATTAATTGATTTGGTCTGAAGTTTAAACAAAGACATAAAAGAATTATTTGGCTCTTTTTGACTGTGGATGCTGCTTAGTGCCTTGGTGTGGACCATGAAACATTTGGAAGCACAAATCTGTGAGAATGCCCAAAGAAATAGGAAATAATTGCTTAACAGTGGAAGAAAGGAGCATGGGTGTTCACAGTGAGATGTTGAGAAGAAAGAGATTATTGAAAATTTTGAAGCCAAGGCGCCGTTTTAAATATTACCATCTCTTAAGCAGAAAAGTCTACTGTGTTATTCTCAGTGTAAATTCAGTTCAGTTCAGTCGCTCAGTTGTGTCTGATTCTTTGCGACCCCACGAACAGCAGCATGCCAGGCCTCCCTGTCCATCACCAACTCCTGGAGTCCACCCAAACCCATGTCCATTGAATCGGTGATGCTATCCAGCCATCTGTTGTCCCCTTTTCCTCCTGCCCTCAACCTTTCCCAGCAACAAGGACTTTTCCAATGAGTCAGCTCTTCGCATCAGGTGGCCAAAGTATTGGAGTTTCAGTTTCAACATCAGTCTTTTCAGTGAACACCCAGGACTAATCTCCTTGCAGTCCAAGGGACTCTCAAGAGTCTTCTCCAGCACCATAGTTCAAAAGCATCAATTCTTCGGCGCTCAGCTTTCTTTATAGTCCAACTCTCACATCCATACATGACCACTGGAAAAACCATAGCCTTGACTAGACATTAGGGGTTATTAATTTTTGATCGTACATTTTTCTAATAATTTTGATACTCATGTAGCATGAACATCTTTCTTAGCAGTCTTTTCAGTTTTTAGCAATGAAATAGACAGTTCAGTTCATTTTTCAGGTTGATAGATTTTTTTTTTAATTTAGCACTTTTCAGCTACTTGGGATATTGAAACATACCTAGGGATTACTTTCTACTTAGGAAAAGGTTAACTAAATGAGATTAGAATTAAAACTGTAGTTTTCCTGAATTAGTTAAGTAAATAATTGTACTTATATCAATGACTGTAGGTTTAAAGTATATGTGACCATTTTGAGTAATGACATTAATTGAGAACATAAACTGTAGTTTTGGATAAAATAATTGTGAGATCACAAGTAACTGAAAATGATTTTATTATACTTTTGTATTTATTTTGGTTTTCAGATTGTAAGATTTTCAGATCCTTGTTTTCTTCTAATTTTTAAAAGTTTGTTTAAAGTACATAGTTTTTATATTGGGGTGGGGGTGGGGCACAGCATCTACTCTGGTTGTAACTATTCATGTATTTAGTGAACTTTTCCAGAGAATCACAGTATGTATCGCACTGGAATATCTGGCCCTTTTCTAACTGGTACCCTTCTTTCTTAGAAGAGTTATTTAAATCATGTGAGTGAGTAGTTTATGTGCTAAAAAACAGTTGTGAATTATTTCCTGCTTTTAAGTTCTATTTCCATTATTTGATTTGCTCTGTAATTGAGTCTAAGATAGGTATTTTTGTTTTCATTGTTGTTGTTTAGTTGCTAAGTCATGCCCAACTCTTTTGCAACCCCATGGACTATAGTCCACCAGGCTCATCTGTCCACAGGATTTCCCAGGCAAGAATGCTGGAGGAGTGGGTTGCCATTTCTTTATATGATGTACTTTCTGAAGTATTCCTTTCTCAGATGGTTTTACAAGGGGAAATTTTTGCTTTAATAGAAGAACTACAAATTATGTAGCATAAATGATTAATCAAATTATTTAAAAGGAAAATTTAAAACCCTAAAATCTGAAAAATGTGAAAACACAATAAAGAAGCTATTAGTGGCTCATAGTAATGATCAGTAATATTGAGCCTATATACAAAATTTTTATTTTATAATAGAAATTATGCAGATGTTTTATCAAACTTTTTAATTAAATGTTAATTCTGTTCCTATTGAGAATTTTTGCTAAGGTGAAAACTAACAATTTTGCTTTGCTTTTAAAATGTTTTTTATTATAAGATATTTATAGCATTGGTTGATTTTTTGCATGTTAATTGAAAAGCATTTAGATGGGTACATTATAAAAAGCTAAATGCAGTACTTTTCTCCAGTTTTTGACTGTTAAAAATTCATTTTATGTGAAATAGGTTTGTTTAAGCTTTTTATGATGAGATCTTTTCTTGCCAACTTAAGGAACCTTTTCTCTTTTCCTCTTCCTTCTTCCCTTTCATTCCTAATAATGGTTAAGATATTTGTTCTGAGTCTGTGTTTATTCAACTCATTTAAAACAACATATATAGTCAAATCACTTTGCTGTATAATAGGAATTAACAACACTGTAAATTAACTATACTTCAAAAAAAATAAATAGGGAAAAAAAGAACAACAACATATACTGAGAGGCCTACCCTATGTCAGGATCTGTAGAGGCTGCAGATGTTTCAGTAGTAAAACAAAGGTCCCTTGTGGATGTGAAGGTGAAACAGTCTTCTGCTAAAGGTGGGGGATTGTGGGAGGTTTCCTGATTTATTTGAGGAGAAGCAAGGAGGCCACTTTGGAGGAGCAGAGAGTGGAAGGTATAAGGCCAGACAGTGAAAGGTGGAAGGTGGGATGTGGAAAGAGCTGATTCTGTAGTCCTGTCAGTCATTGTAAGGTTCATTTGGAGCAGATGGAAAGGCCACGGAAGGTTACCTGGAGACGAGTGATATGATTTAAATATTTTTTACATTCATTTCGTAGATAGTGTAAGTGCAAGATGTATTATTTATTCAGGCTCTTGAGTGCTGTGTGTATTTGTGAAACTGAACTCCCGAAGTCCATAAACAGAGTGTGTGCTGGTCTTAGTTGGAGCTGAATCTGTTGGTATGGTTTGAAGACTAGTAATAGTGTCTAAAGTGGTAGAAAACCAGCCTCCCGCATCTTTCCTGCCCTGGCCCTTTCTGGGTCTCTCCGTCTAGGGCATTGTCTTTTTGCCTCAGTCCTGCTGTGTCCTTCCTTCCTCTAGTTCCCAGAGGGGACTGCTCCTTTTCCTGTCTCAGGGCCTTTGCACATGCTCTTTCCTGTATCCTGCATATTTCCCTCTCCCTGTGTCTCGTAGTCTGTGCCTGGTTAACTCCTAGCCATCTTTTATAGCTGGATGTTTCAATTTGGGTTTTGGTGGTATTCTTCATTTCTTCCTGCAGATCTGGGTTTCCATCTGGTGTAATTTCTCTTCAGTCTTAAGAACTTTATTTAGCATTGTGGTGCAGATCTGCTGCCAATAAGTTCTCTTAGCTTTTGCCTTTCTAAAACATCCTTATTTTCCTTCATTATTTTTTAAGTGCTTTTTTTTTCCTGGATGAGAATTCTGGGTTGAAAGCTTTATCTTTAAGCTCTTTAAATGTCATTCTTTGTCTTCTGGCTTCCATTGTTTGAAAAGTCATCTATCACACTTACTATTTTTTCCCTGAATGTAATATGTTTTCTATAGTGATTTGAAGCTTTCTTTTTGTATTTGATTTCTCTTGGTTTGATGGTGATGAACTTAAATGTGGTCTTCTTTGTATGTACCCTGCTTAGATTTCACTGAACATCTTTGTTCCATGGGTTGATTTTTTAAATCAGTTTTTAGAAAACTTTAGCAAATATCTTTTGTTCAGATATTTTGTCTTCATTCTCTTTCTTACTGTCTTTGAGGATTCCAATTCCATGTATGTTCAGCTTTTGATGTTGTCCCACAGGTTTTTGGTACTCCCTTCATCTTTTTGTTTGTTTGTTTCTCTTTGTCTCTATTTGGATATATTATTTGTCCCTGAGTTCATTGATACTTTATTCTGATACATTGTCTGCTTTATTGCCCATCTAGTGAATTTTTTATTTTAGATATTATAAATTTCAGTTTTTCCCCAAGCTTCTATTTCTCTGTTGAAAATTCCTATCTGTTCACCCATTTTATCCACCTTTTTCTGTAAATTTTTAAACCTAATGATTATAGTTAAATTCCCTGTCTGCTAATTCCAACATTAATGTTCTCTATGGATTTAAATTTTCTGACTAGAATTACCTTTTGATTGTGGGTTATATATTTGATTTTACATGTCTCATAGATTTATATTTAATGCAAGATATTTTGTGTAACAGAATGATAAAGCCTGAAGTAAATAATTGTTTCTGCTTGTTTTTTTGTTTCTGTTTTTTTTTTTTTTTCCCCCATCAGAGAGGGACTATCTTTTCCTGTGTTGGACATGTAGGGTAAGGGCCAAGCGATTGGATCCCGTCATGAGTCTTGCTAAGCTGGGCAGTGCTGTAGTTTTAATTTAAATTTTCCTCCGTTTCAAATGAATGAAGGAAATTTCTGCCCTGTGGCTTACTCTCCAGTTTCCCAGATGCTCACTCCAGGGTATGATCTCTTTGGTCTTACAAGCAATTGAATTTGGAGGAGGTTAATTTTTTAGCTTTTTAGTATCAGTCCATCACTGGATTCAACTTCAGCAGTTTTCTGGAAGCTAAACACAACATGTGATTGTGACTTCTCTCTGCCTCCTGACTGTTCTTCAGTGCTTCTTCTTTTTTCAAGGTTTTTTTTTTTTTTCTGTTGACCAAATTTTAAAGTCTTTATTGAATTTGTTACCATATTGCTTCTGTTTTATGTTTTGGTTTTTGGCCATGAGGGGTTTGATTAGTTCCCCAACCAAGGATAGAATCTGCACCCTTGCATTGGAAAGTGAAGTCTTAACCACTGAACTGCCAGGGAAAGTCTCTGTCTCTGCTTCTTCACCCTAATCTAAATATTAAATTAATTTAGTACTGTTTGTTGAAAAGACAATTCTTTTTCCATTGAATTGTACTGATGCTTTTGTCATTAATCAAGTGACTGAATATCGGTAGATTTGTTTTTAGACTCTCAAATCTGTTCCAGTTTGGCTGTTTATCTTTAAGTCATTATCATGCTATCTTAAATATTGTAGCTTTAAAAGTTTGCTATCTGGTAGTAAAAGTCTCTAACTCTATTTTTTCCCAGTGTTGATCTAACTAGTCCAGGTTCTTTGTATTTCCATATGAATTTTAAAATCAGTTTTCCATGATGCCTCCTTCCCTCAGCACATATACAACCTGCTGGGACTTTGGTTATTGCCTTGATCTCTAGATCAATTTAGGGAGAAGAGGCATTCTAAATATATCAAATCTTCCCATCTGTAAACATAACTATTCTTCATTTATATCAGTCTTCTTCAATTGTTTCAGCAATGTTTTTTATATTGTAGATTTTTGTTAGATTAATACCTAAGTTGTATGTGTGTGTAGGCACATGTGTATTTTGGTACTATTCTCTGCCCTTTTGATATGTCCTGTTTCTTTATTTATAATTTCCCTCAGTGTTCTTTGAACACTTACTTTCTTGCACAAAAAGTTGTTTCAAAATCACTTAGTACTTTCCTGTCCCTAGATTTGGAGTCAGCTATTTTCCAAGGAATCTTAGATCCTGCTGTTGGAAAATGGTATTTAGAGACCAAAAGCAGGGTGCTTGGTGTGCTTATTACTGCTTGGATATAATCACTTTTAGCTTCTTTCAGCAAAAATCATTAATTCACACTGATTCCTCCATTAATTCTAATCTAGTAATCCAGTGTTATAAACTCTGCCTTCCCCTACTCCATATTTGTATCTTCTGCCTCCCCATAATGTAATTGTATTTACTTATTTGCTTTATTCTGTAGTGTATACAAAATAATTTCAGACTTAGTGCACTAATATGATTACTAACAGCAAACCTACTAAGTAAAGTTTAAGATTTCTTTGCTGTTCTTTGTTTCCTAAGATCATATTCTGCTAAGGAACACAGAGTTCAAAAGTAAAATAGCTCAATATATACCAAAATTATTTTTGCTTCTCTGTTAGGTTACCATTCAAAGCAGTTGGAATCATTTGTTTGATTTTATATTTATATTTGTATCATGATGAAACTTTCATACTGTATACAGAATATTGAGCATGTTGATAACCTTGAGTAGTTTAGTTTACAACCACATAGTAAAGGTGGTAGAGTTGATAACACCTTGTCAGACATTTTTTCTATGTTTAAATAAGTAAGGAAAGGTCAGGTTTGAGTTGTTGCTACAAAGGATGGAGTCATGAAGATGTAAGTTATTGCTTATCCAACAAAGCTGACTCATTTCACAGAAGTTTTTTTTGCAAACTTTATGGTAGGATATGCTGATATCCTGGAAGATCAGAGGAAAATAGATAAACATTTCTTTCCATAGTAGAAATACTAGATTAAGATAGATAAGTAGAAATACTGTATTAAGATAGTAAGGGCTTCCCTGATGGCTCAGAGGGTAAAGAATCTGCCAGCAATATAGGAGACATGGAAGCCTGGGTTTGATCCCTGGGTTGGGAAGATCCCCTGGAGGAGGAAGTGACAACCTTCACCTGAAAAATCCCACAGAGGAGCCTGGCAGGCTACAGCACACAGGGTCTTAAAAAGTGGAGCAAGACTGAGCAACTAAGCATACAAGCACCTAAAGCTTGTTAATAGCAATTATATGTCACTGAAGCATTAATTTTTGTGTAAGCAAGAATTGTATTACAAATTCAAATTGATGTATGTATCAATAACTGACGGTTGAATTGGGCAGTGTATCAGTACATGGTACAGAAAAAGAAGCTACAAGAAACCTACCTGACTTACAAAGGTACAGTCCCACCAGCCTCATAAAGCCAATGCCAAGCTAAGGGTCTACGTAAACAATGGAACTGCCCAGGTAACATCAGCCAGATGATGCTGTGTGGCTATTGCGTTTTTTGTTGCATCCAGCATTTTTATGGTTGACATCTGGATAGTTGAATCCTTAAACCTATACCGTTCTTAGAAAAGGAGTAGCCAAACCCATGGAGGTCAGGAATCATTTTGGAATCACTTGTATTGTGTTTAATATTGTAGCTAATGCAACAGTGCAGCAGTCAAGAAATAGGATCATTGTTTTAAACTCAAACCTTATATGTTAACTCTAATTAAAACTCTTGGAACAAGCCTTAAACATAATCTATTTGATACTAATACTAACAGTAAGTTATAATTGACTAGTCAGTTCTATTTCTATTTTTAAATTATGAAAAGAAATCAGATTATGCTCAGATCTCTAGTAGTATAAATCTATTTGAAAAGAGAGGTTGAAAAATGAAGCTGTTTATGGCTGAAATTCCTTTGTTTTTGATTCTTGAAAACATGACTAAAAGATTTAGCCCTTACCAAGCCAAAATAGATTAAAAATTATGTAGTGGATAAGGACAGTTTAAACAGTGCAAGATTTTTTATTGAATTTATTTTCACAACTAAAGAATTTGTTATTCTTTGTCAGAGTGCAGAATGCTTTTCTATAATCCTTTTTGAAGCGTTCATGTGTATATTTCCTCCTTTAATTCTTACATTTCAACCTATAAAGAGAATTACAGATTTTTATTTTCCACTTAAAATTATAGTTATATAAAAGTACCTATTTATTGTTATGTAAAGTATGATTAAGACAACTCTTTTTTTTTAAATTTTCATATTATATGGTATCATTTGGATCAGCAGTTATGTTTGTATCAGATTTAGAAAAGCACCCTGTGTTATTGCAGAAACAATAAGAAGCACTTTCACATACATTTGAATTCATTCACTCTTAACATTTTAGGAGAAAACCTTGCTCTTTGTTATAATTTATAATTGAGCTTTCTTATCCATACTTTACAGAGGATGTAATTGAGTTTTAGCAAACTGAGTGACTATTGCTATTAAGAGAAATGAATTTCTAAGAGATGACAACATAGTTGAATTTAGTAATGAAATAAATGTGGGTGAACAGTCTAAGGAAAATTTTCAAATTGTGTAGTATATAAATATTTTCTTACTGGTTTTTACGTAAAGATTGGTAGCTTTAAAAATTTTGGTTACATATTTCTTCTATCATACTGAAATCTCTAATTAATTAATTTAATAAACTAACATTTTTGAAAATTGCATCTCAACAACAGATATGCATTTTTAAAGACTTTCAATCTTTTCATACTCTCTTGCGTGTAAGTTCATTTACAAATATATATTTATATTAATTTCATAGGGAATGGTGAGTTTTGGTAGAAAAAGAGAAATAAATTGACTCAAACTTTCTATAGGGGTAGTAGAGATATCTAATAGTCTAAGGTAGAGCTAAAATAAAGGCTTGTTTCCATCATGATCTTTGTCATTCTATATATTCCTTAAATTTACCCTGCTTGACTTGAAAGATGCAATGATTCTTCTAGTGTGACTAGCTTAGTAGTAGTGGCATCAAATTGTTTTACATTTAATACAGTGCTATCTTCTTCAAACTGAAACATGGACTTATTAATATATTTAATATATGTGCAGAAACATGATAGAGTACTAAAACTGACTATTATATTACTTAATCAAATCTAAAGTTAGCTTTCAGAAAGGCTGATAACTATTTTAGAATTACTGTTATTTTATTTGATCTCCTTTACCACTTTTTATAAATACTTGGCAGCTCACGTCAAAGAAGTAAAAACAAAAATGGAGTACTCCTTTTAAGTGGCATTGTCTATAAAAATACTAACAGTGATGTCCCCAGAGAGTTTTGAAATATTAGCTATGAATCAGTTCATTTCAGGGAACACTTATGCATGCACTGTTGAGTTCAGTTCAGTCACTCAGTCATGTCTGACTCTTTGTGACCCCATGGACTGCAGCACACCAGGCTTCCCTGTCCATCACTAACTCCTGGAGCTTGCTCAAACTCATGTCCATCGAGTCAGTGATGCCATTCAACCATCTCATTCTTTCCCCTTCTCCTGCCTTCAATCTTTCCCAGCATCAGAGTCTTTTCCAATGGGAGTTTCAGCTTCAGCATCAGTCATTCCAGTGAATACTTTCCTTTAGGATGGACTGGTTTGATCTCCTTGCAGTCCAAGGGACTCAGGAGTCTGCTCCATCACCACAGTTCAAAAGCATCAGTTCTTTGGCGTTCATCTTTCTTTGTGGTATGACTCTCACATCTGTACATGACTATTGGAAAAACAATAGCCTTGAATATATAGACCTTTGTTGGTAAAGTAATGTCTCTGCTTTTTAATATGCTCTATAGGTTGGTCATAGCTTATCTTCCCAGGAGGAAGTGTCTTTTAATTTCATGGCTGCAGTCATCATCTGCAGTGATTTTGGAGCCTGAGAAAATAAAGTCTGTTCCTGTTTCCATTGTTCCCCCATCTATTTGCCATGAGGTGATGGGACTGGATGCCATGATCTTAGATTTTTGAATGTTGAGTTTTAATCCAGCTATTTCACTGTCACTTGCATCAACGGGCGCATTAGTTCCTCTTTGCTTTCTGCCATAAGGGTGGTGTCATCTGCATATCTGAGGTTAAATCTGAGGTTGTTGAACTAGTTATGAATATTTTGCTGAAATTCATTTGAAAGAAGACAAACTATAGTTAATTTTCGTAGTCAACTCAAATGTAGTGTTTTTAGTTTGGGCAGAACATTTTCTTGCTGGTGCTTTCCCTCTCTTCCATTTAGCTGCAGGTGAAGCTTTTTAGGACTTTGCTGTTGACAATTCATGATGTTACTGTTTCATAAGGTCTTATGCCATGTGTGCCTTCCTCCTAATTTGGCTGTTGGTAAAAATGTTAGTATCAATAGTTTGTTTTCTGGCACACCGTTACATTGTGAGAAAAGCTTAATAGCAACTTTCAGTTGGTATGTCTTACTCAACACATTTAGCAAAAGTACCATACACTATGAATTTGTTGGGTTTTTTTTTTTCAGTGTACCCGTGTGATGTGGACACCTCCTCTCCGTGAAAGTTTCTCATATCCATTCCTTGTACTTCAGATGTTGCTTGTGACTCACATTCTCAGGTAACTATGACTTATTTTTAGAGGTTGTTGTTTGTTTTGCACTGAATAACTTAAGCTGGAATTTTTTAAACTTCCGTTATGAAAACAGTGTAATAAAATAATTAAGATGATGCTGTTGCTAGGTTGCTTTCATAAAGGTATTTTAAGAATATAACTTCAAAATATATTACTACTGAAAACATTTTCTTAATCTGCCTTTTAGTCTTCTTTCCTTTAGTTAGTTAGTTAGGTCCACAGATACTGCTGGAGGAGCAGCAAGTCTCCTTCCGCTTCTTCTGCCATCTCCGCTTTCCCAAGTCATTTTCTGCCACCGAAGCAGCCTTCCGAAAACAGGAAGAAGTGGGGAAGCTGGTGGCAGTAGAGTGTACGCTACGCAAGAACAGTTCATAGAACAGGCGTGGTCAGGAACTTTCATATGTGCAGTTCTTCTTTCTACATTTGTTTAGCATCCCTGATAACTGAATAGCAGGGGTAGAAAGAAACCTTCCGAATAGATAAAGATATGCTAGGAGAATTCCTGCTAGAAACGCAGGATTGGATCGGGTTTATCCCTCTTTCTTGGGCTTCAGTTAGAGACCTAATAGAGATGCAAGCACCACACTGGTAGAAAGAGTTTAAAGGAGGATAGTTTCCTCCCCTTCTATTGACAGATAGAGAATTTAGATGGATGCTGCCTTGTTTCAGAGGGTGATGATAAAAGAAAGTGGAGTGTAGGAAACAATAGAACAAAGCGTGGTGAAAATCTGGAGATGACTCAGACTAGTCTAACTCTGTTCAGTGCAGAATTCAGGAGAACTGGCTGACGTCTGTTACATCAAACCCTTTGGGTGATCCATTTCCCCATGATGGGCTTAGCAGGAATAGAGCCATTAGGTGGCTTTGTCTCTTAGTGTTTTCAGACCGGCCTTTCACAGAATATGGGATGGGTGGCAGCTTTTGTATTAGCTTTTAAAGTCTTTGGCACTCCAGCCTGATTGCTCTGCCTTAAATTCCTCGTTTGTTATGGAAATGAGAGCTTCTTTAGCATCTTCAAGTAAGCTGAACTCTGAATTCATAACCTTTAGTTCTGGCCCACGGTGATAGACGTTTCCTCCTCGAACACTTTGGGGAGAAGTGATGTGCTGTATGAACACCTGATTCTCCACTGCTCGTGCTGTGTCTCCACAACCACTCTTGATCTTGGCTTTTTTCTCTAATACAGTGAACACAGTAGACTGCCCATCAGTCTCTCTTTTCTGCTTTTCACCTCCCTCTCTGCTTTGGTCTTAAATCCAGTGCTGGCAAACTTTTTCTTCCTCTCATTCCCTTGCTAATATGCTCTGATTGTCCACAGCTGCTCAGATCAGAGATCCAAATGCCCCCTGCCTTTGCCTCCTCTTCTCTTTTCTGTCTCCTATTCATGCAGGACCCAGCTTTTATCTCATCTACTCCAGGAAACCTCTATCAGCTGCTCAGCCCATATCCTAAACACTTGCTTGCTTGTTTGCAGAGTACTTATTGCTTAGAATCTGTTACTTCTGTGATTTTGTTCATAGACATCATCTATCTCTCCAAATTAATCTATTGAATGCAGCTTTACATTATATATTTGGTTGTGAATTCACCAAAATGTAGTTTGAAGAAACTCAGTGGATACACTGACTCTGATTTCCGCCTCTCTCCTTTGGAAACTTTGTTTTTTACAGTTATTGCTGTTTGTTTAGTTGCTGAGTCTTTCTGACTCTTTTGCAAATCCATAGATTTGCCAGGCAGGAGTACTGGAGAAGGCAGTGGCAACCCAGTCCTGTACTCTTGCCTGGCAAATCCCATGGACGGAGGAGCCTGGCGGGCTGCACTCCATGGGGTCGCTAAGAGTTGGACACGACTGAGCGACTTCACTTTCACTTCTCACTTTCTTGTTTTGGAGAAGGAAATGGCAATCCACTCCAGTGTTCTTGCCTGGAGAATCCCAGGGATGGGGGAGCCTGACGGGCTGCTGTCTATGGGGTTGCACAGAGTCGGACACGACTGAAGTGACCTAGCAGCAGCAGCAGACTGTAGTCACCAGGCTTTTCTGTCCGTGGAATTTCCCAGACAAGAATACTGGAGTGAGTTGCCATTTCCTTCTTCAGGGTATCTTCCCAACCCAGAGACTGAACCCGTGTCTCCTTCATTGGCGGGTGGATTCTTTACCGCTGAGCCACCTGGGAAGCCCTTGTTACAGTTATACTGGGTATTTACTTTTCATAGGAAATTGTTGTAATTGGGTGTCAGTAGGCATAATCTTTAATCCATTGGCTCATTTTATATGTTATAACCAGATTGTGTTTAGAGATTCTAATTTGTAGCGGTTTGGAGCCATGCTAGAATGTTTTCTGGTTGTGTCTGTTAATCACTTAGTTGTGTCTGACTCTATGCAACCCCATGGACTGTAGAGCCTGCCAGGCTCCTCTGTCCATGGAATTCTCCAAGCAATAATACTGGACTGGGCTGCCATTTCCTTCTCCAGGGGATCTTTTCTGTTTAAACTTATTTTATCTTTTTAAGGGCTACGAAACTTTACAGAGGAAGCTTGATTGCACTCTGCATTTCCAATGTATTTTTTATGCTTCCCTGGCAGTTTGTCAGTTTGTACTTCTTACTCAGGTAAGGTGCTTACATTTTTAAACTGAATTAAGTTTAGTATATTTGATTATAAGAACTTAATTATCTAAAATTATAGAACTGATATGTTACATGACTCTAAGTCCTAAAATGTTTTTTTCAGGTGATATTTTGAATGAAATTTCAAGATAGGGCAATAAATAAGATTTATTTATTAATGAGTTTTGAGAGTGGGGAGTAGAATGTGTGCTCACTTTTCCCTGCACCCACTGCTTCGATTCTTTCTTAACACTGGCCTTATTCCCTATTCATAAAAAGCAACTTGAGTTGCTTTTTTTGAATGTCCTTTGAAATGGCTTGCTTGAGAAATGAAGTCAAGCCTGGATTTGAGACCTGACTCTCTTCACTAGCTTCTTAGCTGGACAGACAGCCTAACTTTTCTTAGTTTCAATTTTCTCATATATAAAGTAGAGAAAATGAAATAACCTACTGTATTGGGTTGTGATTAGAATCAGATGGGGTCATATATGTATTATAAGACTCCTAACACATTACCACTACTTAATAGGATGTCAGGTTAGCTGTTTCTATCATTTTTTTTTTTAAGAGAAGCTTTGAAAAAGTGAAAGTGTTAGTTAGGTGCTCAGTCATGTCTAACTCTGCGACACCATGACTGTAGCCTGCTGGGCTCCTCTGTCCATGGAATTCTCCAGGCAAAAATACTGGAATGCATAGCTGTTTCCTTCTCCAGGGAATCTTTCCAACCCAAGGATCGGACCTGGGTCTCCTGCATTGCAGGTGGCTCTGTTTGTACTTGATTCTTTATTTGATCTTACCTTTTAGGCTCTCTTGTCTTCTATAGTTTGATGACATTTTAAATGTTTCGGGTTTAAAATGTCCCTGAGGGTCACTCCTTAAAACCCAGTAGGCCTGTTGTGTATTGCTTAAACCCTGGAATGAAAAGGGAGAGTTCCTACTCTCCAGTTAGTGGAGATGGCCAGCTTTATGTTTTTTATCTGGGGGATGGCGAATGTGGGGAGTTCATGGAGTGAGAGGAGGTAGTAATATGCTTCTCTGTGGGGCTTACACTGAATAACAACATAGTTGCCCACAGTTGTTGTGTCATATCAGTCACCCTTCAGCAAGGATGTGTTCCCCATGGAGAAATCTGGGTAAAGGGAAACATTGTTTTCTTGCTTTTAGGAAAATTTATTGTAGATTACTTGGAGATTTAAAAACTTGATGAATAGAACTTAAGATACATGTTTATACGTATTCAGCTATTTTGCTGTTTGTTTAAAACATATTTGTGTAGCAAGAGAAGCATGGAATTTAATTTGAATTGCTTTTTCCATGAAGAAAGATAGAAAGAGGCTGTTTGACTACCTCTCTGTTCAGTTCAGTTCAGTCGCGCAGTCGTGTCCGACTCTTTGCGACCCCATGAATCAGTACGCCAGGCCTCCCTGTCCATCACCAACTCCCGGAGTTCACTCAGACTCACGTCCATTGAGTCTGTGATGCCATCCAGCCATCTCATCCTCGGTCGTCCCTTTCTCCTCCTGCCCCCAATCCCTCCCAGCATCAGGGTCTTTTCCAATGAGTCAACTCTTCGCTAAAAAGTGAAAGTGAAATTTGCTTGATTGTGTATGACTCTTTGCAACCCCATGGACTATATAGTCCATGGAATTCTCAGGGCCAGAATACTGGACTGGGTAGCCTTTCCGTTATCCAGGGGATCTTCCCAACCCAGGGCTTGAACCCAGGTCTCTCGCATTGCAGGTAGATTCTTTACCAATAATGTACCTCTTAGTAAAATGGCTCAGCTGCTAAAGCTGAGCCATTTTACTAAGAGGTACATTATTTAATCAATTTATTCATATAATCAATTAATTCATATGAATAACTCCAGTACTCTTAGAATTCTTGGAAAATACATTCACAGTTTTCTTCAAAACTGTTAAAAAAGTTAATACCTTTGTAATACAAGAACTTCTAGCTTGAAATTTGATAAATTTGATTATAGCCAACACTGGAATATTTGTACAAGTATGAAGGAGAACACTATGGAGATACTTTTTAAGTGTGACTAGCAAGCAGAACCTGATATATTTTTACACACACATGCATTAAATAATTATTTTTTAGCTTTTAATGTATCTTTCCCAATTATATATTAATTGTCACATTATAATTGCATTTTCATATTGTTTGAGCAAGGCGCTTTGTAATTGTACATGCCGGCAGTAGAATCACTCTGACGTTAAAAGGAGTGTTGTTTTGGATAATCTGCAAAACAGATAATTTACATGGTTAATTGAGAGAGAAGTGAATGGAAGAGAATAGTCAACTGATATTTACTATATTAATGTATTCACCATGTTTAATAATAAATTAGCAGGTGAGAAGGAAACTAAAGAACTTTCTATATAAATATAAATTTGAGGCAGAATAAAGATAATTCCTTTCTTAATTTTTTAATCTATTCGTCATATATGTATAATTTTAAATTTTCACGTAACTTTCTAAATTTCAGATTGCATCGTTATTTGCACTGTATGTTGTGGGATACATTGACATAAGCAAGTTACGGAAGATCATTTATGTGCACATGGTAATGATTTTTTAACTTGTTTTTTCCCATATGTCTTGACCTTAAAACAAGCTCCTGATTAATATTTGATTTATTCATGGCTGAAACTGGTTTTAACATAGTTCCATAACTAAAACAAGTATTAGTCAAAAACTGTGATATAATTAACAGATCTTGTTTTAAATAGGCCACCCTGAAAATTTTATTTTGGGTCATATTACCTGATTTGAGTTTGTGCCCAACTTATACATTATCAGTAAAAAAGGTAATTCGTGAAAGGGACCATGGAATGGTATATTATCCAGGAACCTTCTGTTAAAATAAAGTGGAATATCCATTTATTGAGCACCAACTATTGAGGCACATGGGACATACCAGTGAATAGAATTGCAAAGATCCCAGCATGTATGTGGATTGCATCCTGGTAGAGTAGAGGAAGGAGAGAAGACAGAAGATAAATAATAAACATAGTAAATTGGTAAATTATATAGCATTTAGAAGGTGGTATGGACTATAGAGAAGGATAAGCCATGATACCCCAAGGAGGTCAAGAGGGCCAGCTGTCAGTGGATGGGAGATTGAGATGTCAGATGAGGTGGTCAGGAGAGGTCTTACTGAGAAGAGGGGAGGGGAGTGGGGCAAAGACTGGAAGGAGGCGAGGGAGTCAGTTAAGTAGCTATCATGGAGAAAAATATTCCAGGTTGATGAAATAGAGCAAAGGTCTTAAGGCTGGATGGTTGATTTTGAAGAATACTGATTTTTTAAAAAACATTTGCCTTCTCCATCATTAATTCTTACAATTTTGTTTTCTTTTTCCTATAATTTTAATGTAAGTACAATATGCCATGGGTTTGTGCCAGTCTTAGCCTATCAATAACTGATTTTGTGGTTTGACAGGTACTTGTGGTTCTTATTATCATTAAAAGATGCCTTTTAGCAGTAATTACCAGGAAATTTTGAAAAAATAATCAAGATTTATTACTTACAGGACCTGGAAATTACACAGCACGTCTGGGACCATGCAGTTAGGTCATGGGGACAAGGGGAGGTATAGGAGAGGTAGGGAGCAAGCGTGCATCTAGGATTCTGCCTTTGTTGGCATCTAGGATGAGGGCCTAAGGTTTTGAGGGCTCGTTCTTTTTGGTGAATTTAAAACAAAAGAGTGGGAATTTAAATCACAGGAAGGGAAAAGACTGGCCCAGAGGTCAGGTATTGAAATTAACAAAGATCTCTAAAACAAAGGAGCCTCAGTAGGGGCAGGTGACCTGACATTATCTAGTCCTGCGGCTGGCAGTGTGTTTATTCAAGAGATAGCCATATTTGAAGTGGTTTGCAATGAAAGCTTAAGTCAGGCACTTGTATTACTAAAAAGAAAAAATATCCCAACTATCAGGGTTTATACTACAGCCATATATTTTTTGTTCTGTAATAATTGGTACCTATAAAAGGACATTTATAAGATAAATTATGAACAGAGTTATAAAATGAACAATCATGAGCCTACCCTCCAGCAGAAAATAGAACCATCATTACTTTGAAGCCCTGTGTCCTGAATATAGCCGCCTCACTTCTCCTGGAGATAACCATGAGCCAGACCTTTCAAATTATAATCGTTTTCCTTTATAACTTTACCGTATATATATTTGTGCATAGATAATAGATTTTTATAATTAAGTTTTTGTATTGTTTTTGAGGTTTATAAAATGGTTTCATTTTTGTGTGAAATATGTTTTCACTCAGATTTCTGAAATTTATATGTTACTGGAGTTTGGGCATATTCTTTGCTTTATGTTTCTTATTGTGTAAATTAAGCATGATTTATTTATCCATGTTCTTATTGAAAGGTGTTTAGATTTTTTTTCCTCTCTTTTTCCTTTTATGAATAATGCTGTGCATTTTTCCACATACCTTCTTGGACATAAATATAGAGCTTCTCTAAGCTGTTTACCTTGTAGTAGAACTTTTAGATGGTAAATTAAATATATGTTCAGTTTCACAATTTAATACTACATTGCTTTTCAAAAGTGATTAGACTACTTTGAATAATAACATGTAACAGTCCTTGTTATTCTATATCTTTTTTTCTTTTTTAATTTTGTCAATCTGGAGAATATAAAATGGTACCTTATGACCTTAATTTACATTTTTCTCTGGTTTTCAGTAAAGTTGAACGTGTTTTGGTATGTTTATAGGCCCTTTGTCTTTTCTCTTTGTGCCATTCCTATTCAAAATTTTCATCAATTTTTGTGTCCAAGAAAAAGCATCATTTGTTTTATTCACTGCAGTGTAATCCACTACTTTCATTATTTATTTTGATGCTTGCATTGTTCTGATTTGACCAGCTACTTTCTGCTGGCTTCTTTGTCTTTTGTTCTCATTATGCTTTGAGTACTTTTTCGAAGAAATCAGTAAAGGCTCAGTTTCATCAAATGCTTTTCTACATCTGTCTAGGGATCCTGTGTATATTTCCCTCCTTAGTATGTTACTATGAAGAATTATGGGATTCCCTGGTGGTTCAGACGGTAAAGCGTCTACCTGTATGCGGGAGACCCAGGTTTGAACCCTGGGTCGGGAAGATTCCTCTGGAGAAGGAAATGGCAACCCACTCCAGTACTCTTGCCTAGAAAATTCCGTGGGTGGAAGGAGCCTGGTGGGCTATAGTCCATGGGGTCACAAAGAGTCGGACACGACTGAGCGACTTCACTTTGTGAAGAATTACATTGATTGATTTTCTACATTAAGCAACCTTGCTTTTCTGAGCTAAACAAAACTATATATTCCTGGGTTCATTTACTATTATTTTGTTAGGGTTTCAAACCTGTGCATGAATGGGATTGGACAGTACTTAACCTTTTTCACACTTGATTTTTTTCCCTCAAAGTGTTTAATATGCTTTTTCTTTTTTATATTGCAGTAAAAATTAGAATAATTGTTAAGCCCTTAGTCTGTCATCACATAAGCAGCTATAGATGAGGACTTTGACTTAAAGTTATAGTTTTAAAAGTACTAACATGACACAGGTTTAGTTTATAGTAGAACCTATCTTGGGTAAATGATATATGCTTTATCATGTCACTTACTAACTGTGGAATCAGTTACATACTGTGGACTATCTTTGCCTTACAAACTCCTAAATCTCCATAGTTACATAAAGGAAAAAAATGTGAAATTGCCTCCAAAATGATTTTTTTCCATTTTTTATTATGATAAAATAATATCATACACATAAACTTTACCGTCTTAATTGTTTTAGGCGTACACATCAGTGATAGTAAGTACATTCTTATTGTTGTGCAAACATCATCACCATCTATTTCCACAACTCTTTTAATCTTGCAAAAATGAAGCAAGATACTTCCTATACTCCTTCCCCCTGTCCCCCACCCCAGTGCCCTGGAAACCCTCATTCTGCTTCCTATGTCTATACTTTTAACTACTCTAGGTAGCTCATGTAAGTGGAATCATGTGGTATTTGTCTTTGCCTGAATGGGTTATTTCACCTGGCTTAAATGTTCTCAGAGTCCATCCATGCTAATGCAAATGACAGGGACTTCTTCATTTTATGGCTGAGTTTTGGTCTATTGTGTATATGCCACATTTTCCATATCCATTCATCCATCAGTGGAAACAGACTGTTTCCATGTCTTGGCTATTGTGAATAATGCTGCTGTGAACATGGGAGTGCACATATCTCTTGGGGATCCTGTTTTTGTTTCCTTTGGGTATATGCCAGGGGTGGATTTTGGGGGTCATGTGATAGTTCTATTTTTAATTTCTTAAGGAACTTCCATACTGTCCTCCATAGTGTACTAGTTCACGAATAGTGGGACAAAGGGCTTTTTATTCCCCACATCCTCACCAATACTTAGCTCTTGGCTTTTTGATAATGGTCTAACAGGTGTGAGATTATGAGGCGATGTCTCATTGTGGTTTTGATTTGCATTTACTAATGATATTGAACACCTTTTCCTTTGATATTATAACAGCATTTGATAAAGTCAACATCTGTTTCTGATTTTTAAGATCTTAATTAAATGAAAATAGATGGATGTTTCATTGAACTTTTGATACATACATGTACTTTAAGCCAAAAGCTAGTATCATGCAACATGATGAATCAGTAAAACTATTCCCATTAATGCCAGAAATTTAAGAAATATGTCTTCCGCCACTCTTAACATTGTTGCGTGAATATTAGCTGACACAACTGACTAAAAAATAAGAGTCTTAGATAGAAAAGGAAGATATAAAAGTATAATTGTTTGTAATTGATATGCTTCTGAATACTTAAAAAAACCAAATTAATAAAGTAATTACTACTAGAGGAAGTTTATATTAATTTATTCACACTTAAAATTTTTTCTAAATATAAAAAATCAGAAAATATGAAAAGATTTCTGATATAATAACAACACAGATAATATACTTTGAAATAAACTTAATAGGCAGGATCTATATGAAGAAAACTTTACACCCTTGATATATGTAAAAGAAGACTTAAATGGAAACAATGTGTACTATTTTCAAATCTAAAGATTTGATAGTGGTCAGATGTAGCTAAAATATAGTGTAGTGTACATTAAACAATTTTAATACAAATGTCATTTTTTCAAATTTAGGCTGATTATAAAATTCTTATATAAATTTTATGTATGTGTATCAAAAATAAAACTACTGAAATCATGGATTATTTTATTTTTATAGGCTTTTCTTATAATGAAGGTAAATTCTCAAGTCTTACAGGAAATGAATGATAAACTGACTAATGTAAAAATTTAGGAAACAGTCATAATAAATATCACAAACAAAGATAAAAATGAACTGGGAAAATATTTATAATATGTTTGCTTTGTAAGGAGCTATGCTGTATAATATATGAAGGAGTGCTTAGGAAAATTCAAAAACCCAGTAGAAAAATGGATACTAGGAGTAGGTAATTCATATACACACAAAACAATGTAAGTAGTAAATAGAAGAAAAGATGCTGTATGTCTCATCCCTAAGAATGGAAAGGTGAATAGAAAAAAAATGAAGCAACCTTTTTTGGGGGGTTAGATTGGCAGATATTTAAAAAGAATAATGCACGATATTGGTAGGACTGTGTATCGGCAGGAACTCCCATACCCTACTGGTGGAGAGTATGGTGTTTTGTATGGAAATTTGTCAGTATTTCCTCAAATTTTAAAATGTTTGTATCCTTGACCCACGATAGTAATTTATCCCATAAATGTGTTGACATGTACTAATATATAAGATATATACATAAGTATGTTTTCTCAGCAGTGTTTTTAATAGGAAAAACAAAACTAACAAGCAAGACAAAACTGGAAAGCACTTAAGTGTTCAGAGTACTGGTTGCATAAATTATAGCGTATCTCTAGCGTAGAGTACTTTTTTCAGTTATTCAACAGAATGAGTTAACTTGGTTTAAATTGATATGGAAAGCTCTTTGAAACAAACTAAGAGTAAAAGCAAGCAATAGCATAGCTTCTTGGCCAACTTTTCATTTGTGGTTTTAAAGTTATAAACTAGAATTTGTATATGTGAATGTAAGGATGCACAGGGAGTTGGTGGTGGTGGTGATTTCTGGGGTTTTGAAGTGCGGCTAGAATGCCGGCTCTTTTCCTTGTATATTCCCTTTTGAATGGTTCAAATTTTGTTTATCATGGGCATGTGCAGTTTTCAGAATAAAAAAATTTTTTTTTTATTTTCTGTATGTTAATTATATTTTTCTTGGATTTTTTCAGATTTCTCTTGCACTTTGTTTTGTTTTGATGTTTGGAAACTCAATGTTATTAACTTCTTATTATGCTTCCTCTTTGGTAATTATTTGGGTAAGTGTTCCTTAAGCAAATGTCTGTTTTTGAAACTAATGGTTTACCAGTTTATCACTGGCTTGAGATTCATGAGGGATTATCTTTCAAGAACTGTTTCAAGTGTCTTCCTAAATACATATAATGTGATAATGTATTTAAGTTCTCACTTCCAAAGAAACACAACAAAAATTAATGCCTGAAAACATAGCGCTTTGCTTTGTACTCTCAATCTGTCCTTTCTCTCTAATCTTTTATGTCACCTAAATTTTGGCCCAGGGTTTATTTTAGAATGATTTCTATGCTCTCCTCTTTTATTGATTCCTCCCCTCTTTTCAGAGTTTATTCTCTTCTTTCCCCACCTTGTCACCCCCTTTCCTCGTTTTGACATCTCACAGCAGCCTCTCCTTGTTCCACTGTGATCAGAGAGAGGCTTCAGGACTTGCTTTTTTAGTTTTTTCTCTTCATGTCTATTTGTATGAATTATTCAGATAATTTAAATCAGGTAATGATTCAGTTATATTTTCCTAGATCACTAAGAGTAGATGTAGATTATGGAGAGATAGTCTTACAGAATTAGGGTAACAGGTCATCTAACACCTTCTACCACTTTCATTAGAATGATTTTCTAAATATAATATGTCTCTCTAAATTTAAAGACTTGCAAAGGTGGTTACTCCTTTTTTTTGGTCAATGGATTTCTCTATTACAATGTTTTGCATACCTAAAAGGAAAGAAAATATTCCTTATATTTAACATACATGTGCTTTAGTTTTAGACTGGTTTCTTGGAGATGAAAACATATTGCACTGTCTAACTGAAATGTATTCTACTTCTTGAATAGTCATTTAAAAAGATCATTTTGTCTTTCTTGATTTCTAGAACCCATTAACAGATTTGGAATCTGCTATTTCTTTGTCCAGTTTTACAAGTAAATTTTTTTTTAAGATTCTGTTTCCCAAATACCTCTTCCCAGTCTAGTCCACCATCCCTTTCAGGTTGTGTAACTTGAGTATATGCCGGCATAGAAATTAGCAATTAGCATGTGGTTGATTCTCTGTTTTCAATAATGACTAAAAAACACCCCTCATTAACTGAATTGCTATGCTTTGCTATTACTGATAGTTCTTACAATCATGAATTCTGCTTATAATTAGGAAATGTGACAGTGGACTCAATTCTATATTTACATGCATACATGGGGAAGTCCTGGTATTACTCAGGGTGAAGTTCATGACTGTTGGTACTTGTGTACAGGAAAGCCATTGAATGGAAGATTGCCTATCAATAAAATCTAAACTTAAGTACATGTTGCAGGAAATTCTATTCAGTTCTGTTGAACACTTACAGTGTGTTAGGCTTCCTACTGAGTGCTTGATACTGAGGTGTGTCTCAGGTATAGATTAAGCATTATGCATATTTCATGTATCAATATTTTGATGTATAAAAATAAATGATGGCAACAGGTACAGAATGTAGCCTGTTTTTGTATATTTACCTATAAACACACATTTGTTTATTTTTATTTCTAGTTAACACTTTGAAACCTTAATTGTAACACATTTTATATTCTCAGATATTCGGAAACTTCTGAAAAGATTTAATTTGGGTTCGTGTATTTATGTTTTGATCTCTATATTTTTGCCAAGTTGGAAGTAGATTTAGATCTTTATAGATACTGTGCTTTGGAAGTTTGCTATGTATCTGGAAAGAAATCAGATTTGGTTGAGAAGTATTTAGTTGGTTCATTAAAAACTCATTTATAGTTTATTCAAGGAATTAGTAATATTTTAATTTAAGGAAAATCTTATAAGATACCTATCTAAAATTCTGAAATGTTATATATTTCTTGGTTTTTAGGTAAATCAGAACCATGGAAGTCAATTACAGAAATTAACATATGGAGATTTTTCTTTCAACTTTACAAAGTGACTAACTGACCTAAAATATTCTGGACAAAACAGGGCTTCTTGAGACCAAATGAGCTTGTATTGATTCTATGTGAAACAATGAAAATTGTGCTGAATTTTAGATTTTGAGGGTCGTGTTATTTATAAATATTTTTTTGGTACCTGAATTTGTGTCTGTAATTGTTAACTTTATGCTGTATTATTTTCTCCATGCAGGGTTTACTGGCAATGAAACCATATTTCCTGAAAATAAATGTATCTGAACTTAGTTTATGGGTAAGAATCAATCTATTTGAATGTATACACTCTTCCTTCTCTAAAATATATCATTGGTTTTATGTTTTACTTTCAAGGAATTGATCTATATAATGCAGGAGGTCTAACAGTTTTATAACATATTAGGGCTCAATTTTAATGTGCCAAATTACTCTTTTCGTGAGGCAAGATTAATATTGGATAGGTAGTTAAAGAATTTCAATTTTTGTATTTTATTACCTATGCTTTTTCTGAGGAGCAGTACATGTGTAAGAAACTTTTAGTAGAAGGGGAATTTAACTGCAATTGCTGTGTAAATCTCCTATAAAATATTAACTTTGATAAGAAAATTGTATATATTTTTCTTTCTGGTGACAGCTGTTGATTTTAAAGTAACATGCTTTATTTTAAGGTGCATGTGTTTCAGAATTTTCTCTTGGCTCTAGCGATAATAACTTCACATGTGATTAAAGCATTTATTTTTTTCTTCCTAGGCTATGTCTATGCAATGGCTGTATGATGCATTGGTTTAGTTTTGTTTCGCTATATCTTTCTTTTGTAGGTTATCCAAGGATGTTTTTGGTTATTTGGAACTGTCATACTAAAGTATTTGACATCTAAAATCTTTGGTATTGCAGATGATGTAAGTATATTTTTGCTTAAACTTGAAATACTTGAAATAAACAGGCTTAGATGCATTACCAGAGTTGCCAAGTGCCACTATTTAAGCTAAATTTTAAGGTGGGGTCTAGTCACCTGTTACTTTATCTATCTAATAGAAAGTAAATGTGACTAAGTGTATAGTCTATTCTTCAAAATTAATGTCTGACACAGTCTCTTATCTTTTTGGTGTTTCTATATCACAAAGGTTTTAAAATTTTAAAGAAAGCTCTAGAGACTTAAGCTCAAATGTTAAGACCTATACAGTTATTTTCCTCTGGTTTCTTTATAATCCCCTTCTGCAATAGACAAAGACACCACCTTCAGAGCCTCATAAATAATAAATTGTATTATAGACTCATTCCTTTTTTTTTTTGTTTTCCAGTGTTCTGGTCACTGCTTATGAAAGGTTTATTTATAAGCTATTATAGATAATTTAATCCAAGTTAGTCTTGCGAGAAACATTTTTATTTTTGTTATTGGTTTTACTTTCTTTGGTATTTGGGTAGGAGAGATAATAAAATGAGAAGAAGTCTGTTTTGTAATTGCAAAAGATTCACCCTATCTGTAATTTTGCTTATTTTGATATTTTGGTGAGCACATTACTTAAAAGAGGACACTAGCCAACATGGAAAGAGTAACGTAAACCACACTTTTTTTTTTCTGTAATTTATTTTAATTGACTGTCTTTCTTCCTCCTGTAATAGATTTAAGTTGTGGTTTTGAAACTGAGTTCTGTGAAGTTCTGGGCCTTCACAGGCTCTTTGGTGAGGTCCATCTGCTTCCCAGTCTCCTTGTTGATTCTCTTCATCCAGGATAGTCTAGCTTTAATCTGTTACATAGTGGACATCTGTACAAGTTTTCATATAAACAACAGAATTGTTTGCTTAAAAAAGATTGAGAACCACTGGACTATTAAAGGGGTAGTCTACAACCTGTGGAAAGATATTTTAAAAGTTTAAAAGCATAGCCTAAAATGCATTTGTTCAGTCATTCAGTGTACCTGCTCTGGGCCTGGCAGTCGAATGCATCCTAAAGATACAAAACTGAGTAAGAACAGTCTGGTGGGATATAGCGACAATTTCTAGCAACTATAAAACAGTGTAATAGAAGCCGTGATAAAAAGAGTGGAACTTCTGTGGCAGTCCAGACTGCGAGGTTTCACTGCAGGGGGCATGGGTTCAGTCCCTGGTTGGAGAACTAAAGATCTGCATGCTGTGTGCCATGGCCAAAATAAATAAATAAAAATTTTAAAACTGCAAAATGTATTTTTAAAACTTCATTAAAAAAAAAAAAAAACAGGTACAGAGTGCTGCACAAATACACAGGAGGAGTCAAGGAAGGCTCCTAGAAGTCAGCTGTGAAGATGAGCGCTGAAAGGTGATTAAGTCAGCCAGGATACAGAGAATGAGCAGGAAGAAATGGGAAATAGCTCACATCCTAGGTTTATCGAATCTGACTACTCACCAGGGGAAGACAATCCAGTTAAACTGTTAATTCAGGTTAAAGTGACTGTTGTCATTTCTGCCACAGCCTGGTGTTGAACCATGTAAAAAAAATATTATAAAAAGTTATGTCTAAATCAGAAATAATTTAGTTGCAGCGTTGGTATTTCTGGAAATATGTAACACTGATCAGGAACATCAGCTCATAAATTCTTAATTTTGACATTGGTCAGAGGAAGGAGAATGGCAAGGCCATATCGCTATTGAAAAGCATTGTGTTTTTTTCCTGTTAAGATAATAAGACATATACTTTCCTGTCCTTTAGGAATCCAAGGAGGCATTTATTGGCCTATCCTGGCTTCCTCATCCTTGGTAAAAACTGATGTTGTCCTACAGGGAAGTTTAGCACTTAGTGCCCCAAGATTTTTATTGGGGGTTGGTAACACAGGCACGCTCTGCCTCATACATATCAAAATTCCAAACTCCCAGAAGCAATGTAGGTGTTCAGTATAAGCCACTAGTATCATTTAGGGTGGTGGGGTCCTTACAGAATCCAAGTTCCCTGATGTCAGCCAGGGGTCAACCTTGCAAGCAGGTTTTTCAAAGGATACCCTTCAGACCTGTTCTGTTAACCCCATGTGAATGTTAAGTTTGTCTCTTCTTTTCCTTTCTGCCGTGCCCAACCACCTTCTTGGATCTTGTTTGAATGTGCATACCACTTCCTAGACGGTCATAGATGTGTAGAGAGCTTGGGCTGTCTTAGATCCCTCAGCATCTGTGGACAGCTTTCCATTCATCAGGGATGGGAAAACTTACCTACCCCTCATGGATTGTCTCTTTTGTAGAATCTCTAACATTTCTAGCTAGTCTGTAAATCTGCTGTTCACCAAACTGATACTGTAACCCTTTGCTGCTTTTACTGACAGTGCACAGATTTTTTTGCTCTCTGCCCCCAAACAAGTCAGCTCCTTCAGATGCTCTGCTTCCACGGTCAGCCCCATCCAGTTACGACCCTTGGGCTGACTGAGCTCAGGGAAGCAGTGGTGATGTAATGCTTGGTGTTAGTGGCCAAAGTGGGAATTCCTGGTGGCTTAGTGGAGAAAGAAATGGCAACCCACTCCAGTGTTCTTGCCTGGAGAGTCCCAGGGATGGGGGAGCCTGGTGGGCTGCCGTCTATGGGGTCACACAGAGTCGGACACGACTGAAGTGACTTAGCAGCAGCAGCAGTGGTAAAGAATCTGCCTGCATGGCTGGAGACTGCCTATCAATGCAGGAGACTTGGGTTCGATCCCTGGGTCAGGAAGATCCCCTGGAAAAGGAAATGACAACGCACTCCAGTATTCTTGCCTGGACCATCCCATGGACAGAGGAGCCTGGCAGGTTGCAGTCCATGGGCTCATAAGAGCTGGACACAACGTAGCCACTAAACCAGTGGCCAAAGAGGCAGTGCCACAAACTCCCGCTATTTCCACACAGAGGTCATTTTTTCCCCTTTTTTTAAAAAATAAATGAATTTTCTACATTTGTTTTCCTTTTGATCATTTTCTTGAACCTAATATTATTTTTGACAGTTTTGTCTAATTTCAGAGTTGTTACTGGAGGAGGGTATTTACTAATGTTGTCCTTTGCTGTATCTGCAAGTCCCCACATTCATTGATTTTTGAGTGTTGATCCAACATTGTGTTTCTCAGATAACCTCAGTTGTTTACAATGTATTAGTTTTTCTAAATATTGCTGGATTTGGTTAGCTAATATTTTTAAGGACTTTTGTTGATTTTTAAGAACACTTATCTGTTTTCTTATAATGTTTTTGCCTGGTTTTAGTTTCAAGGTAATGCTGTGCTTGCTAAAATTATTGGAAAATGTTCAATCTCCTATTCTCAGTGAGAATTTATATAGAATTGATATTATTTCTTCCTTAAATGTTTGTTAGAATTTGACCATGAGGCCCTCAGGATCTAAAGTTTTGTTCATGGGAAGATTTTCTACTACAAATCCACTTTCTTTAGGAAGTTACTGGTAGTTTATATCTTTAGTAGAAACTCACCCATTTCACATATGTCATCAAATTGGTCATGTTTTTAAAAAATTATTGTAGGATTCAGTTAGTGAAAAAATTCTTATTGAAATTTTTTACTTATATGTGAAATGGTCTTTTATGTTCTTTAATTTTCCTTCTTTGGATTTAGAATCAATGTTATATTAATCTATAAAGAGGTGCTTTTATTTTTTGCTATGTTTTCTACTTTCTATTTATTATATTAATATTTCCAAAGTACCACTTTTTAAAAACTCCTCTTTGATTTTATTGTATTTTTCTTTGTAAGTGAAATCTGCCATCCTCATTTCCTTTATTCTTATTTCTTTGGGATTACTCTGAACCTTTTTCTGATGCTTGAGGGAAAGTGCTTGGCTCTTTTGTTTTCACCTCTCTTATGATAAACACATTTCAAATCTATAAATTTCCCTATAAGTAGTACCTTTTTGCATCTTACAAGTGAACTATTTTGTGATTTTCTTTTTTAAGCCAAAGATAAGTTTTATGTTATTCAGTTTCTGGCTGAAAGGACTTTTAAAGTCTTTCTTAGTTATTGTTTTCCAGTTTTGCTGCATTTGTGATTAGAAAAAAATAATTTGCATTGTAGAAATTCACATATCCAACAAATATTGTGAACTTTTTTTTCTTCCTAGAGACTTTTTCAGTTGTGCTTTTATACACTTTGAATCTATACCGTTCACTGAAGAGATGTTTATGATATGTATAATCTTCCTTTGTTGTTTGTTTTGTCAGCATATAATGTCATTTGTTGTCTTTTTCATGTGTTTTTGTTTGAATTTAGTTTTGTGAGATGTTACATTTGCTAATGCAGGTTTCTGTAGTTCATTGTATCTGGTATATCTTGTTGTCTTTTTCTGCTTTTAGCCTTTCTGCAAACTTTTAAGCATATCTTTTGTAGACAACATGATACTGAATTTTTTCCCTTAGTGAACTTAACGTCCTTACATTTATGGGGGTTATTATTATTTTGGGACTTCTTTCTTTCATTTTATTGAGATTTTCCAAGCATTTTGCTTTCCTTTTACATTCTTTTCCCTTTCATTGGATTGGTGGTTTGCATATGCAATTTTAGGCCAAGGTATTCTCCCTATTGGTTTCTTAAACTTATTAGTATACATTTGTTCCCCACAAGACACAGCATTTGAGATTCTTCAGGATATCCCATCGCCATTGAGTTCCTATTGACTCCCTGACCACCCCCGCCCCGACACACACACACTTCGTTTATGTATCGTTTAGCACTTTAGTCATGATTTGCTTTGGATATAATTTATCCTCTTTCCTACGGTTCTTGCTCTTCTAGACAATTATTAATTGAAAGTTAGGCCAATGTTTTCTCATTTGTTAAATGAAAACAATTCCAGCTTCCTCACGTGGCTCGTTGTGGGAAGTAAGTGAGGTGATGTAAGTGTGAACTTGGTGATCTGTGAAGAATACGCAGATGCTGACTGTCAGTCAAAAGGTGTGTTTTATTCCAAGGTCTGCCCGTTGTCTGCTTCTTGCAAAAAGTCTTTTCAGTCTGCCTTTCAGAAATTCTGAATTATGTTTGTTTTTCTTTACTCTAAAACATGATGTCCCTTTGTGATTGATGGATGCCTGTGTGTGTTACCAAGCCCAGTGGATACCTTGTAGTGTATTTCCAAGGTTTAACACCTTGAGCAGGGAAACCCCAAGGGTAAAAGCCTTTGGAATGTTGTTGATGGTGCGTGGAAGGCAGGGTGGTGTTGGAGCTATCACTTGTCAGCCAAAGAACAGAGACTGAAATTGGAGGGTCCAAAAACAGCTGTGTGTTAGAACAGCAAGTTCTGCAATGCAGTGGAAGCTGTTTTTAGGTACTGTTAAGATTGAAATGAGTTATAGCAATGTACAGCATAATTTAATAGTGCCTCCCTTTATTCCTTACTAGGCTCATATTGGCAACTTATTAACATCAAAATTCTTCAGTTACAAGGATTTTGACACTTTATTGTATACATGTGCAGCAGAGTTTGACTTTATGGAAAAGGAGGTAAGATGGGATTTATCCTTTTCTAGGTTTTGGTCTGTTCATTTTTCACAAAGGGTGCTCCTGTTATTCAGATTCTTACCTCTGTGCTCTTAATCTCAGTTTGAAGGAAAAGGAAAACCTTGCAGCTTAAACCAAGATGTTCCTGTTTACATTAGCACAGCCTCATGAAATATATGATCTCTTCTCATTTTGATAATTTAGAAACATGCATTCAGTCTAGCAATAGTTTTTAGGATGAGTAAACACAGAAGCACTTCAAGTTGCTTTCTTTCAAGGATAGCATTGATTCAGTAAAACTCAAGCTTTTCAGTTTCCACTTGCTTTGTGATTGTTTGTTTGAATAATCTCATTGATTTGAAATATCATTGAATACAGGTTTTTCATTCCAACAACATTTGTCTTTCTAAAACTGTACTTGTGTGTTTAGAAGGAAATCTGAGAGTAGTTTAGTGGATTGTGAGACAGAAGTCTGCAATATTACTTACACACACAACCCATATGGCCCTGATTTATGAGGATATTTAATTATCTCTGAAACATTTTTCTTCAAAGCTGTGTATGTGTGTGTGTATGGAACTGGCCAACAGTCCTCTGCTGACACATTCATTTTCCCTGGTCCCCACTGGGTCAGCCATTGAATTGCAGACCAGCTGGAGAGAGGATGCCACATGGCAGATAACTCTTTACTCCAGTGACTTATCATCTTCATTTCCTGTGTTCTGGCAAGTGGTTTTGACACATAATGGCTGATAAAAAGTGTATAAGTGATATACTTTTTGAGCCTGCTGAAAGAAAGTAGGGAAAAGTATCTTGCAAAACATTAAAATGCATGCCTATAGGAGATCAAGACTCCTTCAAGGAGATGGTAAAGGAAGTATAGGCATCAACAGAGAAATTAGGGCTCAGTGTAAATCCTTTAACATTGTTGAAAATAAACATGCCACTACATAGCCTTGAGAGTATGAATCATCAGTTATGTAACAGAAGAAATTGTTTACTAAGGCATAGCATGGCTTCAGCCAGTTTGAAGAAAATGGCAAAGCTGTGTCCAGCCTTCCATTCTTCATCTCCATAGGTATCTTCACAGGGACTATGCTGTAGAGACAGCACAGTGCAGGTTCAGAGAGAGGGCATCTGTTGCATGGTGGGAAGAGGGAACAGTTTAATGCAATATCACACTGGTATGGAAAGACACTTAAGATGTATAATAGGGTAAGCAACATGCTGTGATCTTATTGAGCTATTTAGCACACATAAAGTGTCAGCAAAATTTTAACACTGGTTTTCTTTTTTTTGGTGAAGAGGTAATTAGTGATTAACTTTATTTTGTAGTTTGCATTTTCTAAATTTTCTATAGTAGTCATATTTTAATTGTACTATTGAAAGATAGTTAAAACTGGTGAGGGAGATCTTTACCTTTTAGATATGAAAATGGAAAGCAACAGTATTTAAAGTACAAAGACATAAAAACAGGAATGTTATGGCCAAAAACAGGCAATGCTGGATAGACCCCATGTGTATGTACTTAACTATGTTTTTGTGTGTGTACTTGGTATGAAATGAAGAGAGCAGAGAGCAGCACAGCTAAATGATAAAAGATGTGTTGTTTCATGAATATTATTTGAAAAATTGAATTGAGGTGGGAAATCAGGTTAAAGCTTTGTATCATATGCCAACTTCATTTCAGTTGATGTGTTAAATATAAATAAAGCTTGAAAAATTAATTTGAGAAACATTTCTTAACTTCTTATTTTAATGAGCATATTAGTACAAAATGCATATAATGATTAATACATTTGTCTGAATATAACTTAAAATTGTTATATGTACAGTTTTGTACATTAAATGTTATAAAAATTAAAATCAAATGACTAACTGGAATGATTCTTGCAATAAAATCAATGAAACTAGAGATTAATTAGTTTAGGAGAGTGTTCAAATCAATAAAAATTTATCAAGGACCCTCACTCTTTCTCAGCACTAAAAGTACAGCCCCACACTGTTCCCCTACCCACCTATGCAGAAATGGGCAAAGGATGTGAACATATACAATCCATCAGGGAGGAAATGCTGATAACTGATTAAAATGTGAAATTCATTGTCTCCTTTAATTTTTCTGTTTTCTAGTGTTCACAATGAGAATATGTAACTTTTATGCTTAGAATAAAATCAATAATTATGAGAAATATTAAAATAAAAGAATTTATAATTCTAATAGAACAAGCATGTATACACATCTCTCACTGTGGTTTTTTCCCTTTGGATTTGTTCTTTTTTTTTTTTTAATTGAGGTATTATTGCTTTACAACATTTTGTTGGTTTCTGCTGTGCAACAGAGTGAATCAGCTGTGTGTATATGTATATCCCCTTCCTCTAAGACCACCCCCCAACAATCCCACCCCTCTAGATCACCACAGAGCACTGAGCTGAGCTCTCTTCAAGCAGGTTCCCCACTAGCTATCTGTTTTATACATAGTAGTATATATATGTCAATCCTATTTTTATTCCAGATAAAATGCACAGTAAAGCTCATGCCATTCTGTTGACCCTCGTTGAATATTGGGCTCTCTAGTTAAAATAGTACTTTGCAAAAGTGAATAGTAATCCTTCTAGTTGTGTTTTATACTACAAGTGTTTGGGAACTGTATCTGTTAGTGTTTTCAACTCAGCATTTTGGGGAAGTTCATTTCTATGGAAAGTATCTTCATTTTTTTTTTTTTTGTATCTTCATTTTTATGAAGGGAATCAGTGGGTAGATTGGTGAATGCACAAGTTTCTTAACATGTTTTAAAATTCACTTGGTTCATGATTTGCAGTTTCATTTGAAATAACATTTTTCTCTAATGAAACGCTTCTTTGAATTTCAGACTCCCTTGAGGTATACAAAGACATTATTGCTTCCAGTTGTTCTTGTTGTGTTTATTGTAATCATTAGAAAGGTAAGTCTATCCTTTACCTTATGAGTACTTTCTCATAATAAAAAATTTTCTTATTTCTTCATAGTAGTTACATACACTAGGCTACATGTTGATCTAACACAATATTTATATAGATTTATTGAAACACATTCTGTATTTTCTTACTAATAGCCTTTGATGAATATTTATAAATCTTAAAAAATATCGTGCTAGTTACCAACATAAAGTAAACCTAAGAAAAGGACACTTACATTTTGATAGTCATATATTTTGAAAAATAGGATCAGAGAGATCATATTGACCCACATACAATTGTTTCTGTTTATGTAAATTATTACTGACTCACTTTTAACTTTTAAGTAATATTTTATTAAAATATTTAACATATGCCTTTCTAAGTCATTTGTGCAGTATTCATTAACTTCTGGATAGAGTTTATTATTAATCAAAAGGAAAAATAGAATATTAACAATGTATTACTAAACCCAATGAAATAGTTAGACTCTCAACTTAGCTTTGATAATGAAATTTTAAGTCCAGATATGAATCAGGCCAAGGAAGTTCCAATCTTTAGCAAAGAGTGGTAAAATATTCTTTTTTCTTCTTTAGAGTTAGTGAACTTTATAACTGCAAATGTTTTAAGTGAATGACTTGGGATTAGTCTGTAATTGAAAAATAAATGATAGACCCTAAAGGTTTTCCAATTCAGAGCTATTATTTCTGTGTTAGTACAATGTCATGTATTTGTGGAATATTCTGTATTGTAATTATTGTTCACATCATATATTTATAATCACTCTAATATTTCACATACCTTATTTCAATTGGTTCTTCAATAACATTCTAGGGTACAGATACTATTATTACCATTTTGGCAAATGCAAAATTGGAAGGTCGGAGAGGTTGTTACTGGCCTCACATCATCTCCATTAAAAAGCAAGGGAAGAGTGAGAATCAGATGGCCCCTTTACCCTCCTCTTTGGGCATCATAGTTATTATTTCTGTATAGTGTATAGTTAAGTAGAGGTACTACCAAAAACTGGAACATGGTGGAATTCACTAAAGGTGAATTAGAAGCTGAAAGGTCAGGTTTCAAGACCCTCTTAGTTGTTGTCCACCTTCAGGAAGATCATTTAATCTTTCTGAGCCTGTTGCTCCTCTATAACATGGTAATAAAACCTATCTGAACAGGGTTGGTTATAGATATGATTATACAAATGTAAGATTTTGTTGTCATAATTACTATTTCTGAGTTACTTCTTATCTCCATACTTCCGTATTTTAGAGTAAGTAAAAGTTTGAAAGTCTATAAAATGTTATTTGAATTTTTTTTCCAATACAGCTGCTATAAAGTATTTAAAAATCTATTTGCAGGTTATTAGTGACATGTGGGTTGTCTTAACTAAACAACAGACACATATAAGGTAAATATGGCATTAATGACTATTACTTCCTCCAGTTTATTAAGTAGATATTTACAGTATATTAATTTTATAGTTATTTGAACTGATGTTTCAGTTGTTGCCATCCCCCTTCTCTGCTTTTATCCTTTTTCCCTCTCTGAGCAGAGCTAAGCACCTCACTTACTTGTCTCTAAGTCCTGTCCAGTATACTCTGACAGTAGCCCTACACTTATTTCTACTTGAAGGACATAGCTTTATGCTTCAGTTTGGCAGGTAAAGCAAATTACTCTGTTGATGGTTTTAGGACCAATGGACAGCTTTTTGACAGAAGAAGAGGGAAATGTAAAAGTGGACGCATTCCTCGCTTTTTACATAAAATAAATTCCAGATAGATCAAAGATTTAAATATAGAGAAAAATGAACTCCCAAATAAACCAAGAGTTTATTATAATGTTAAGTAGAGGCCTTGTTAAGAATGGCATAAAACCGATAAGCTAGAAGGAAAGGTTGATATGGTTGACCAGATAAATTCTTTGGTAAAATACCGTAAGCATTATTCAAAGCAAATATTGGGGGAAATATTTGCAGATCATAACAAGGTAATAATGACCATCACACATAGAGAATTTCTATAAATTAGCAAGAAAAATGCTAAAAACCCATTTGAAAAATGAGGGAAAGGTACACACAGGCAGTTGAGAAAACACATCCCCTTTTCCCTGTCCCACTACACTCATGTCCCACTGATCTCTTTTGTGCTCTCTGACCATGAAAATTGGTTTCCTGCCCTTGCAGTGGTTGTGCCCTAAGCCTGTGATTGTGCCCCCTGCTTCCCACAGCCTGTCTTGGCATGACTCAGTTCTCTAATCCTTGCCTAAATGTCACCTCCTATAAGAAGCCTTCTCTGCCTGTCATCTCCGAGTAGATCCCTTGTCTCCTTGCTTGTTATTCTCCACCATCACACCCTTTTTCTTTCTCTGAGCATTTATCATCATGTGTTTACAAACTACTGTGTTGTTGCCTGTATCTCCTAAAAGGGGGGATGGCCATTTCTGTTCAATTCAGCAGTTTATATGCAGTGTGTGGCATATGAGGAAAGAATAGTAGTTGAGTGATAAAGGCTTGTGCATGAGTAAATAGATACATGAAAAAGTGCTCAGTCCCATGATAATGTGGAAACCTTCTTACTTGACAGGTTTGTAAAAATTCATATCCAGTGCTTGCAAGGGTGGTAGGGCAGTTTGGCAATAAAGCAAAACATATGGTGGGCCTGTCCTTTAACCCAGCAGTTTCACCAGTGCAAGTGTGTCCCCTACAAACTCTCATAGATATGCAGAGGTGATGGTATAGAGATGCCCATTGCGGTGGTGTGTATAATGTGAAAATGAAAACAACCAAAGTATTCAGTAGTATTGGTTTAATTATGACCCAGTCAGAAAGTAGATTCCTTATGGAGATATTTCATCATACATCCTTGAATTAAAAATTATCAAACATATAAAGGATGATTATACTTTTATTTTAAATATGAAGATTTTATATGTTTATTTGTACATAGGGATGTGGAAAGATAAAACTTATTAGTAGGAGATGGGATTAGAGGATGGAGTAAAGGAAGTTTTAATTCTAGTTTCATTCTTTTGTGGGATTTTTTTGAGGGGCAATAGAAATTGTTGAATTTGTGTGTCTATATATTTTCTTTTATAACACACAGCCTTATATATTGTTCTTTAACCTCCACCCAGTGATAAATTATTGCATGCATTCTTGAGACAATCCTTGTTCTCATTTAGAATCAATTTATTGTAACTGTACCCTTGCTTCTATCTGACACCTTTGAGGGCTGGGGAAAAGGAAAAAGTTTCTAGTACATAAAGCCAAGATTTATCTTCGATTGAGATGAAAAATTTTTATGAGCTCAGAAAAGGGCTAAAGGTTATAACTAGTATGCATCTGGAAGAGAAAGGTGGAACTTTTCACAGAAACAAGAGAGTCTTTTCAATAATAACTATAGAAATAATTATAGAAAAACACTGAGCTTCATGGGGCTCTCAGTCTAGGTCGGATCAGAGCCTTTTGGAAAGGAGAAAGGCACATTGATATTTCGTTTTGCGTTAAGTACTAAAGTCATATGCCAATATAAAAAGGGGAGGGGCAGGATACACATTTTAATTCTCAAGATGTGAGTACCAGTGTCTCCTTTATTCAGGGACTTAGGGGTTAAAGGAGGATAAAGACAGCATGATGGAGTAGAAAATGTATTGATTCTGAAACCAGTCAATATATAGACCTGGCTTTGCTGCTTACTAGCTCTGTGACTTGCTTTCCTTAGCTGTCAATTCGGATAATAAATAGTTGTAAGATCAGTTAATGTAATGTTAATGGTCATATTAACATTCTAAGTGCTTAATAAATGGTAATGGATAATTTGTACTTGGAACCAAAGAAGAATAAAGGAGGACCCATCACTTCTTTCATTTGCCTAATATATTTACTCTTTGCTAGTACATCAGTATTTTTGAAACCAGATTGTCCAATCAGATTTTATGCTACCCAGATTACCTAGATTAGGGGTTAATTGAATCGTTTGTTCATTCATTAAAAAAAAAAAAAAAAGGTTGAATTGTATTTGCTAGACATTGTTCTAGGTCTTGAAATATTTCAGTGTTTAGCCTAGAGAAGGAATGTGTTACCAAGTTGTGTATTTGTATCTCTGATCCAGACTTCTCCCTTGAACTTAAGATTTATATACATAGACTCACTGTTTGTCATCTCTATTTGGGTGTCTGATGAGAATCTCAAATTCTGTGAACACAGTACTGAGCCTCTGAATGTGCTTCCCTGTCAGCACACTTCTGCGGGATCTTCAGCTCATTTTCCTCCCGGCTCCCTCTTCCCTAATCATGCCGTCTTTACTGTCAGCCTGCCAAGGAGCCAGCTACCATAAGGCTTTGTCATGTCTGTTCTCTCTGCCTGAAGTGCTCTTCTACTGAGGATCCTCAGGCTCCAGTTCTCGGGTCCTCAAGTCTCTGCTCAGCATTCACTCAGTTGGTGACCACACAGATTAATATATACCACCCTAGACACCCAGTACTCCCTGCATCTTCTCCCTGGTTTCCTTTTTTCTGCATGGTATTTATTGCCATGTAATGTTTGCTTATTTGCTTTCTGTTTGTCTCCTTCAACTTATATGTAAACGCTGGGGCACAGTTTTTCCCCGCCCCCAATCTTATTTACTGCGGTGTCTTCAGTGTTCAGTGGAATTGAGTGGATGGATGGATTTGTACCCTGTCCTCCTGAAGAGTTCATTTTAGTAGGAGGAGTCAGAGGATACTCAAGTAAATCTGTAATTGAACATTTTATTTTCTATGAGAAGTTAAAACAGGGAAATGGAGTGTGAGTGATCAAGGTGGGAGGTACTGAATATGGAAAGGAGTCAAAGGAGCTGTCTGATGTTTTAAGGCGTAAAATGAGTCTAGTGTGACGGGCACAGTTGATCAAGAGGGAACACAGTAGAAGGTGAATTTCAAGGGTGAAAGATGGGAACCATCCTAAAAAGACTATCTGTAATTACAAAAAAAAAAAAGAAAGAAACAAACCCACAACCAACTAGAAAGTCTTAAGTAAAGAATGGCATATCTGGATTCCCATTTTTGAAATTTGCTCTCAGTGCTGTGATGAGACTCAACACAGGGTTGGGGTGCTGGGAAGGGGACCAGAGTGAGAGGTGGGAGGATGGGCCTATAAAGATGTATCCTTTCTTATGAAATTAAAACCATCAAACAAAACTAAAGGTGGCATTTTGTGACTATCTTTTGTTTCAAAACTGCTACTGTAAAAAAGTCTTGCGTGTGGCTTCCTATATTGTCTCTGTGGCAGTTATAGTTTATGCGGGAGCCGAGGGACTGCTGGGGATAGGAAGCAGGGCTCTGGGACTGTGAGGGCTTCAGGGTTTCTTTCCACTCCCTGCTTTGTCAGGATATAACTCGTGAGGTATGTGATACATGGCGGCCAGCAAGTCTTGGCCTAAAAATACCCATGTAGTCAGATATGTAGGATGTGTAAAATAAACTGTTTTAAAAGATTATAGCACCAGTTTGGTTTATAACTTTTAGTTCTTTTGGTTTACATGTATGTGTCCTAAGGGAATATTACAGAAGTTGTAAAACTCACATTTGTCAGGTAAAAATGTGCATGATTGAAGTGCTTCAATGGTGATTCAATGGTAGTATTTCTTTTTCCATTTCAGAAAACACCAGTTTGATCATGGAGAGGTAAAGACTTAATATTACCAAAATGTGGTTTGTTTTAATGTTTTTCTATATTTGAACTTTCTTTCTGGTTCATTTTCTCACTTTATTGGTAAGTCGCTAATCATCTTCAAAATAGTCCTGTATGTGCTTTTATGAGAATACTGCAAACATGACCGTTCATTTGTTAAAGTAGGTAGCTAGGAAACTCACTTGGTCTGTTCTGATCATCATCAAGGTAATAGCAGTTCACTGCTGGGTCCATTTAGGCACTTTTGCAGAGGATCTTTCACATGATTGGAGATCATTTTCCTCTCTGCTCACCTTGCCCAGAGGCCTCAGAGATGTGACTGGTTGCTGTTCCCATTTCCTGGTGATTCAGCCTGTTTATTTTTAAGTGAGGTATAATTGACATATAATGCTAGTTTCAAATGTAAAACATAATGATTTGAATTTGCATACTTTGTGGATTGATCACCACAGTAAGTCTAGTTAAAATTGTTACCATACATAGTTACTGAAAATTTTTTTCTTGTGATGAAGACATTTAGGATCCTCTTTCTTAGCAATGGCACGGTGACTATAGTTGATGATACTGTATTTCATATTTCCACCTGGTTCGGAAGTGTAGGCTTTATTAACCCTAGGCTTGATTCTGAGTGGAATTATAGGTCCACTTGCCTTAAGGATTTTATAATTTTAGCCCTCTAATAAAATGGAGAAGTTTGAATTTTAAGACTTGTTTATTTCAGAAATCAAAATATTGTTTCTAAGAAAAAGTACTCTTTTCTAATTTTTTACTTTTTCAGTTTAACAATATATTAACTTCATGAATATTAGGAGTAAAAAATATGTTCTCTGTCTTTCAGCTGGTTTATCACGCATTGCAACTGCTAGCATATACAGTCCTTGGTGTTTTAATTATGAGACTAAAACTCTTCTTGACACCACACATGTGTGTTATGGCTTCCTTGATCTGCTCAAGACAGGTGAGATGATTGTTGTCAGTATTATAGCTGCTATGATAATTTTACCCCAGCCTTTGTTATTAAGTGGCTCTAAAATAATATTGAATTGCCCAAAGTTCTTTAAATTGTTATAATTAAAGTTCATCATGGTTTTGTTATAATCTTTCCAAAGGTTAATGGCCAAAGCAGATTATTTATCCTTTTAACTTCTAAAATGGTCCTAGGCATACAGCAAACACTCATTGAGTGCAGGCTAAATTCATGAATGGTAACTATGTAGATATTGACAGAAAGCAGTGATCGCACAGGGGCCACACTCAGAAGGACTGTGCACCTAGATTGATGCATTGCTATCTCGCTGCTTTGAACTTCTTAAAAATTGTCAGACAAGGAACCCATGTTTTTATTTTGCACTGAGTTTGGCAGATTATTTAGGTAGACCTGACCTTACTGGAATCTGGAAGTAGAGAGAGCAAACTGAGAGAAGAATTTCTTAAATCATGTCCCACCTATATAAAGCTAATGGTCGAATTCTTTTGACCCCTCAGGTTATTGTTTCTGGAACTTTTCCTTCGAATTATTAGTCCTGTATTTGGGATGCTAGCAGAGACTGTATTCTTCTCTGGGAAGAACTTTTGCTTATTTTAGGATGCAGGCTGCTTTGTCCTAACCATTGTCAATGTGTTCTTAATTTGATTTCAGCTATTTGGATGGCTCTTTTGCAAAGTGCATCCTGGTGCTGTTGTTTTTGCTGTGTTAGCAGCAATGTCAATACAAGGTTCTGCAAATTTACAAACCCAGTGGAATATTGTAGGGGAATTCAGCAATTTGCCACAAGAAGAACTTATAGAATGGATTAAATATAGTACTAAACCAGGTAAAAAAAGTCTTATTATTTAGCTGTGGTTTTCGCTATGGTTTTGTATACAACTGCACAATCCTCAACTTCCAATGGTTTTAATCTTTCTAAGAAACCCTGTTTCTCAATTATCCAGAAAGAGAGAAATGTTAATCTTGCTTATGAAATTTGCAAAATAAATGTTGTAAGTATTTTCTTAATAATTTATTTCTGTTTTCCATAAATTCTAATTTTTAAAATATATATCCAAAGTTTTGCGTGGCACAGTTTAAAATGATTTATGGTATGCTTATTTTCCTGATTAATTTTTAATCTCAGTCCTTCACATTCCTTCTTGAAATAAGCTTAAGGAATATGATACTTGATTCAAAGTTCCAAAGGGAACTTTTTGTTGTTATCCGAATATCAAGTGACTGAATATTAAATCATCTTCCATAATTCCTTGGCGCTGTAAAACTTCTCTAGTCAATGTGTTATTCTTCTTAGAATCAGGAAAAGACACTAAAAACAAACAACCAAAAGAAACAGAAATCTTCAGTGATGAGGCTTTGTCTTGCAAGGAAAATATTTTATCCAGACTTGGTTGCTGACCACCATTTTATCAGCTGCCCAATTCATTCTGGTTCTGTTACTGAATCTTTACGTCATGATTCAGGCCTCAGCTGTTTTGCCTGGGAAGTAACTGAGTTGACCAGAGGGAGACTCCTTGTCATGTCCCCCAGGTGGCTTCCTAAGACCTTCGTTCCTGCTTTGCAGATGCAGTGTTTGCAGGTGCCATGCCCACAATGGCAAGTGTTAAGCTCTCCGCACTTCGGCCCATTGTGAATCATCCACATTATGAAGATGCGGGTTTAAGGTTAGTACACAATTAGCACATTGTTGAAAACAAGTTTTTGGTACAAATAGAAAATGAATGAGGGAACCAGCAGCATAACAAGAAGTGTTTCAACAAGGATATAATGAACTGGAGTATATAGAGGTTGGGGACAAAGAATACTGAGATAACATGGTTAAGTTAAGGCCCCATAGGACAAGAAAGCTGCAGTGTTTGGGGTTCTCTTCTCTGCTTGGCAGCATAAAGAAATCACACAGTGTCTGTGTTATACAGGGCTCCAAAACACCCAGGTCCTTATTAGTTATCATCACCTTTAAGTTCCTCCAGAAAATTCATTAGCCTATAGTTTTTATTAAGGTTTTCTCATAGGATATTTTCTTGAATTCTGAGGAGTCAGTTGAAATGAAATCTAATTCAAGGAGAGGTTTTATTTTTTATTCTCTAATTTTCACCAATATAGCCCTACTGGAATGATCATGTTTACTGTTTCTACTATTTTTTCATAAGTTAGAATGTTGTATTCTCTTTGAAAATGTTTGGCACTCAGTCATGTCCAATTCTTTGCGACCCTATGGACTGTAACCCACTAAGCTCCTCTGTCCATGGAATTCTCCAGGCAAGAATATTGAAGTGGGTTGCCATTTCCTTCTCCAGGGGATCTTCCAACCCAGGGATCAAACCTGGGTCTCCCAACTGCAGGCAGATTCTTTACTGTCTGAGCCACCAGGGAAGCCCGTGTTCTCTCAGAAAAGGAAAAAGATTAAACTTTCATTTTAATTTCTAGGTTGGTCAGCTAGTCATTTCCTAAGTCATTGGTGAATCTTATTAATATATTATTTTGTGTAACAGTGAGACATACCTTTTATAAGTAAAAAGCTTTTTCATTAAAAAATCAATTTTAGCAAACTAATTTCTGGAGCAATTGTGTTGAATAAATTTAATTTTTTGTTTTAATTATGAATAAAATGGAGAGCCACTTAATACTAATTGTTGGTTATCAAAGTTAGGACTGTCGTACCTTTAAAGTTAACAACAAACCTTTAAAGTAGTCCTTTAGTTGTCTTTGTGTAGCTCATACTCTTATCAGTGATAGAGTGATGGAAAATTTAAAACAAGCGATCAAGGAAACCAAACACTTAAGTTTGGAGATGAAAGGATTCATTAAACTGAACTTTTTCTCTTAGGACTCTTGTGCTATTGGGCCTTTTTTGGTTGACCTCCCCAATGCCCCTGAGCCAGGAACTCTTGTGAAGAAAGTTCTCTTGACCTGATTTTTCTGTAGAGTCTTCTAGTTCCATTCAGTACTTCTGTCCAAATAAGTTGATTGCATTCTTTTGATCTTGAAAATCTTCTGCCCAATTATTTTTCTTTAAAGAGCCAGAACAAAAATAGTATATTCGATGTATAGTCGAAAAGCAGCTGAAGAAGTGAAGCGAGAATTGATAAAGTTACAAGTGAATTACTACATTCTGGAAGAATCGTGGTGTATAAGAAGATCCAAGTGAGTACTCAGCAACAGTACTTCATATTCATAAGACATTAAAGTTAATTCAGTCTCATGGCAAGTGCTTTCCTAGTTGTGTGTGTGAAACATACAATATTTAGCAAAGTATAAGCCGAAAAACCTTTCTGATAATTATTTGGAGTTTTTTTCTTTTCTAATCATTATAAATATCTATTTATCTATAATGATTTGCATGTGCACTTATTGATAATTTCCCAAATTGTTCATATTTGCCTTTGATGTTTTTTTGAAAGCCTCTAATTTATTTATTTATTTAATTTTAATTTTTACTTTATTTTACTTTACATTACAGTATTGGTTTTTCCATACATTGACATGAATCCGTCTCGGGTGTATATGAGTTCCCAATCCTGAACCCCCGCCCCCCCACCTCCCACCCCATATCAACTCTCTGGATCATCCCCATGCGCCAGTCCCAAGCATCCTGTATCCTGTGTCGAACATAGACTGGCGATTCATTTCAAAAACAGTGGTTACTAAAAATATTATCTATTTGAAAAATAATTATAATATATAGTGGACATATATGCAAACTTGCTCTGTATTTTCCAAATCTCCTGTAAATGTGTTATCACACATTTATAATTTTAAAAAATACAAAAAAAAAAAAAAAAAAAAAACCAGTGGTTAGATGCCACGAAGTAGGTGGCAATGCCTTAACCGTATGCGTGTTGTCAGGCCCAAGAGCCTCTTCCATCCTTATCAAGGGGAGTGCTAACCTTCTCTCCTTTCACACAACACGAAAACCTCTAATTTAAAGTTGGACGTATTTTCTTTCAAAAGACCTGTAGAGTTGAAACAAGTAATGGAGAGTCTCAGTGTAATGAAGTGCAGCAGCTTTGTCCATGCCACATCTCTGCAGCATATATCCTGGAGTAGAGGGGACCCTCTCCCAGCATCACCTTAGAGCAGGGATCCCCAATGTCTGGGTCTAATGCCTGATGATCTGAGTTGGAACTTTGTAGTAATAGAAATAAAGTGCACAATAAGTGTAATGTACTTAAATCATCCTGAAACCCCCTCTGCCCCACTTCTGTGGAACAATTATCTTCCATGAAACTGGTCCCTGGTGCCAAAAAGGTTGGGGAACTTCTGACTTAGCATGAAGCTTCTATTTTACTGCTTATATCTTATTTGAGTGGGAAAATGATTAACATTACAGCAACCCCTATTCTCCTGGGTTATATTTTAAATTTTTTCTATTTCCACAGAGAAGTTCACTAAGCAGGTTAGAGCAATAAGAGTTGGTAAGATTTTAAAAGCAAATGTAAATTCTAAAGTAGACTGTTTAGAAATGTTGCACTTAGGTGATTCGATAGCAGATGATAGCTTGTTATTAAAATACTGAAACATCATCCCATAAGGAATATAGAAAGTTTTTATCAGAAATCAAGGATATTTTATGGAACACTATTATTTTTAAAAAATTTTCATTGCTCTTTTTTTTAATTTTTAATTTTATTTTTTTACTTTATAATACTGTATTGGTTTTGCCCTACATTGACATGAATCTGCCACAGGTATACATGAGTTCCCAACCCTGAACCCCCCCTCCCACCACCCTTCCCATATCATCTCTCTGTGTCATCCCAGTGCACCAGCCCCAAGCATCCTATATCCTGTATCAAACCTAGATTAGCGATTCATTTCTTACATGATAGTATACATGTTTCAATGCCATTCTCCCAAATCATCCCACCCTCTCCCTCTCCCACAGAGTCCAAAAGTCTCTTCTCTACATTTGTGTCTCTTTTGCTGTCTCGCATACAGGGTTATCATTACCATCTTTCTAAATTCCATATATCTGTGTTAGTATACTGTATTGGTATTTTTCATTCTGGCTTACTTCACTCTGTATAATCAGCTCCAGTTTCATTCATTGCTCTTTAAGTAAACAGAAATCTTCAGGAGATTGCTATATCTGTGGCTTAATCAATCTCATTCACCATGTATTTCAGTGATACAAGAAGGTGTTAAGATAAAATGATTAAATATTGACTTGGGAGTAAAAATAGTTCTGAGGCAGTATCTATCAAGTGTTGTCCACAAAGAAATTCAAATAATTGTTTATTGTTGAATGCTTTTCCAGTGAATATGTCCCAAGTGACTGGAATTTAATCAAGATCTACAGAAAATGTTATTGAGTCATAATTGAGAAAATGTTCCATGTCTTTATGAACATAAGGATATATATGAAACTTGTATATAACCTTTAACTTTGTTTTATAAATTTAGGACAAAAAGTTGTAAGCATCTCTCATAACAATTTGATGATGACATTGTAATGAATGAATGTTGGCCTGATGCTTGCAGTCATAAGGACTCAGTTTCTTGGCAGGGATTTCTGCCAGCATTGGGATCTTCACTGTCTCAGGGTTTACCTTCTGACTCTCTAGTTCAGTGATGCCGACCTGAAACACCTGTAAGTTACTGGAACATAAAAATTGTCTTGTGAGCTCTCTTCCCCAAGCAAATGATGAACCTTGATTCAAGAGTCATCATCCCTTAGATCCATGCATATTTGAATATGTGAAAATTGCAGAGGCTGGTGTTCTTTATTCTTAGATGTTGATGGAGCTCCTTGGAGTTGCGTAATTGTTGTAGTCTCATGTTCTGATGGGCAGAGCACTGGTTTTTGTACACAAGAAAGGATCAAAAGACAAATTTAGGAAGTATGGCAATAAATCTTGCACACTGCACAAAGTCAGCAGTGAATTAACTGGCTTCTGATCATCTTCATTTGGAGCTTACCTCCAGGGACAAGGCTGAGAGTTGGGTGGGGTGGAGATTTGTGCTGGGTTTCCCCTGCTGCACTGATTGCGCTTGTGTTCGGGGCAGCAGGAGTGGAGAGAGAGGAAAAAGAGGAAGTGGCTTCCTCTCATCTGGTTTCCCCCTCAATAACGACACTCTCCATCTTCTACAGGATTATAAGTCTCAGGAAATCTTAGGCAGGTGCACTCTGCTGAAAGCTTGAAACAAAACGCAGCTGTGCTCTCTGTTCTGACAGAGAAGCAAATGGAGGGCTCAGAAGAGGAAAGGGAAGGACTAATACTCAGTACTCTTACTTTCACAGTAGGAAGAACTGAGTTTCTGGACAGAGCTGTCAACCAGAATTGGAACCTTCCTTACTGCCTTGGCCCTCACTCTCCATTTCTGTCATGCCAGCCTAAGACAGTTGTATGTGATTGGAAAAGAAAAATATGCCAAACAGGGGGAGCAAATGGGGACTAGTATAGGAGAAGAAAAGGAAGAGGGACTAATCCACCTGGAGCTTAAACTAATATCTGCCATGATGGGCACTATATACATGTGTTCTTATTCACAGAGTGGCTTAATTGTATGCTTGATTATTCTTGAAATACTTGATACCCTGTGTTCAAACACAAGTAGGAAAATATACTCAAATACAAGTTATAGATTCAGTTTTTAATTACCTCCTTTTTATTCTCAGTTCTCTGCTCTTTCTCATTAATTCCTATAATAGAGTTGACATAAAATTAAAATACATTAATTCAGAAGAAAATTATTGAGATTTTCACTAATGCTGTTTTAAAGACATAGCTGACTGGCCTCAGGAAACTTTAGAAAACTCAAACAAGGACTAAAGGATGTTATACTTAGAGCCCACAAAGACGGCTCTTTGCCCTCTTCTTTTCCTGAAAGCAGTTGAACTCAGTAGCTGGTGCTTCGTGTGTGTTTCACTCTCTACTATCTTTGGCCTGCAGTATAATAACAGTTTGGCCTTGGTATGTGTGAGAAAATTAAAAGATAGAAAACCCAAGCCCAGTCATATCTTCATAGGTTAATAGAATCTCATATCAGCGAGGGTGTGAAGAAAAGTGTGCACTGAACACTCTTTTGTGGGAACACTCACTGGTAATACCTTTTTGGAAGATAATTTTATAGACGCATAGTGAAAATTGAATAGCGTTTTGACATGGTAATAGCACTGCTTCTAAAAACTTAGCTTATTATATCAGCATTGTTTTATAATGACAAAAATGAGAATTAAGATATCTATCCATGAAAGAGTGATTAAATAATACATAAAAGTACTACACCTATGAAAAAGAGTAAGGTAGGTCTTTATTGAAATGGGACAATGACCACTTTCTATTGCTAAGTGAGGAGTCCCAGGTTAATCTCAGTTTTGTAAAAGCAACCCAGGAGCACCTGTGAATGTAAATGTCTGTGCCTATGTTTTTGTGTGCTTGTATGTCTGAACATGAATAAAAAAAGTCGAGCAGATGCATGCTGGATTGTTTACAGAAGCACCTTTGAGGAAAGGCATTGGAGGTGACAGTGGCTTCTACTTATTTATTTTGATAGGTTCATATTTTGACACCTTTTGAGTGAAGGTTCCCTTTAAATTAAAGATCTTCTTGAAAAGGGGAAAGCATGTGCATTCCAGTCTAGTGCTTGCCTTGTGGTAAAGAGCACGGTCATGGGGCTGCCATTGGGAATTAAAGGGACTTGTTGGAAATGGTGTTTCTGTTATAGAGAAAAGTGAAGCAACTATGACAAAACACAAGCTGTTGTCATATCTCTATAATTTTTCGTTGGTTTTTCTGTTTTTTAACATTTTAAAAATGGAAAATTTTATTTGGCAGAGTCCAGACCAGTTGTCTTGCAAGAATGTCCCACATTTGAATTTGTCTAACTTATTCCACATTATTAGATTCAGTCTGGCAAAATCTGGCAAGAACACTGCGTAGATGGTGTTGTGTACTTTCCATTATGTCACTTTCAGAGATACCTGTCACTTTGTTCTGTTATTGGTGATGGTAAGTTTGATAACTTGATTAAAGAATGTCCCCAGCTCTTTCCATTTTAAGGAGACAAATGTCCTTTATAATCAAAGCCTTTCACCAGGTAGTTCTTGAATCCACTCATCCACTTCTTACACTTTCCTGAATCAGTTATTGTTACTATATTGGTGATTATAAAACCAGCAATATAATAGATTTGAAAATAATGTATCAGTTACTGTTTAGTGGCGGTAAGAATGGATTTGGTAAATAATAAAGGGTCACCTTGTGTCTCCATGTCAGTTCAATTCAGTGTAGTCGCTCAGTTGTGTCCAACTCTTTGCGACGCCATGGACTGCAGCACACCAGGCCTCCCTGTCCATTACCAACTGCCAGATCTACTCAAACTCATGTCCATTGAGTCAGTGATGCCATCCAACCATCTCATCCCCTTCTCTGCCTGCCCTCAATCTTTCCCAGCATCAGGGTCTTTTCAAATGAGTCAGCTCTTTGCATCAGGTGCCAGAGTATTGGAGTTTCAGCTTCAACATCAGTCCTTCCAATGAACACCCAGGACTGATCTCCTTCAGAATGGACTGGTTGGATCTCCTTGCAGTCCAAGGGACTCTCAAGAGTCTTCTCCAACACCACAGTTCAAAAGCGTCAATTATTCTGTGCTCAGCTTTCTTTACAGTCCAACTTTCACATCCATACATGACTATTGGAAAAACCATAGCCTTGACTAGATGGACCTTTGTTGACAAAGTAATGTCTCTGCTTTTTAGTATCCTGTCTAGGTTGGTCATAACTTTCCTTCCAAGGAGTAAGTGTCTTTTAATTTCATGGCTGCAATCACCATCCACAGTGATTTTGGAACCCCCCAAAATAAAGTCAGCCACTGTTTCCTCATCTATTTGCCGTGAAGTGATGGGACTGGATGCCATGATCTTAGTTTTCTGAATGTTGAGCTTTAAGCCAACATTTTCACTCTCCTCTTTCACTTTCATCAAGAGGTTTTTTATCCTCTTCACTTTCTGCCATAAGAGTGGTGTCATCTGAATATCGCAGGTTATTGAGATTTCTCCCGGCAATCTTGATTCCAGCTTGTGCTTCCTTCAGCCCAGCATTTCTCATGATGTACTCTGCATATAAGTTAAATAAGCAGAGTGACAATATACAGCCTTGACGTACTCCTTTTCCTATTTGGAACCAGTCTGTTGTTCCATGTCCAATTCTAACTGTTGCTTCCTGGCCTGCATACAGATTTCTCAAGAGGCAGGTCAGGTGATCTGGTATTCCCATCTCTTTCATGTCACATTTTGATAATTCTCAAAATATTTCAACTTTTTTCATTTTTATATTTATCATGGTGATTTGTGACCAGTGATCTTTGCTATTACTATTGTAATTGTTTTGGGACACCTTGTACTGTACCCATGTAAGATGGCAAACGATGGGTGAATGCTGTGTGAGGCCTAACTGTTCCACCAACCAGCTGTTCCCCTATCTCTCTCCTTCTCCTTGGGCCTCCCTATTCTGTGAAAATAGGCCAGTTAATAATTTTTCAGTGGCTTCTAAGTGTGCAAGTGAAAGGAAGAGTTGCATGCCTCTCACTTTGAAACAAAAATTATAAATGACTAAATTTGGTAAGGAAGGCATATCAAAGGCCAAGATGGGTCAAAAGCTAGGCCTCTTGTGCCAGTTAGCCACATAGTGAATACAGAGGAAATGTTTTTGAAAGAAAGTGCTATGCCAGTTAATACATAAATTATAAGAAAGTGAAACACCCTTATTGCTAATATGGAGAAAGTTTTAGTGGTCTGGATGAAAGATCAAACCAGCCACAACATCCGCTTAAGCCAAAGACTAATTTAGAGCAAGGCCATAACTCTCTTTAGTTTTGTGAAGGCTGAGAAGGTGAGGAAGCCACAGTGGTAAAATTTGAAACCAGTAGAGGTTGGTTCATGAGGTTTAAGGAAAAAAGTCATCTCCATAATATCAGAGTACAAGGTGAAGCAGCAAGTGCTGATGTAGAAGCTGCAGCAAACTATCCAGGTCTAGCTGAAATCATTATTCAAGGTGGCTACACTAAGCAACAGATTTTCAATTATGAAACAGCCTTCTATTGGAAGAAGATGCCATCTAGAACTTTCATAGCTAGAGAGGACAAGTCAATACCTGGCTTCAAATCTTCCAAGAATAGGCTGTCTCTCTTCAGTTAGTTCAGTTGCTCAGTTGTGTCCAATTCTTTGCAACCCCGTGGACTGTAGCACGCCATGCTTCGCTGTCCATAACCAACTCCTGGAACTTGATCTCTGTTATTAGGGGCTAAAGCAGGTGGTGACTTGAAACTGAAACCAGTGCTCCATTTATCATTCTGAAAACCCTAGGGCCCTACTGAATTATGATAAACCTAGTTTGCCTGTGCTCCAAGCCTGGATGACAACACAACTGTTTACAATATGGTTTCTGGCTATGATAGGCTGTTGAGACCTGCTTGGGGAAAAAAAGATTCATTTCAAAATATAACTGCTCATTGACAATGCACTTGGTCACCCCAAAGTTTAATGAATATACAATGAGATTAATGTTGTTTTCATGCCTTCTAACACAGCATCCATTCTGCAGCCCCACAGTTCAAGTAATTTCCGTTTCGATGTCTTATAGTTTAAGAAATACACTTTGTAAGGCTGTAGCTGCTATAGCCAGTATTCTTCTATTGCATCTGGGCAGAGACAATTGAAAACCGTTTGGGGAGGGATTCACCAGTCTAGATACCATTAAGGCATTTGTGATTCCTGGGAAGAGGTCAAAGTTTCAGAGTTAGCAGGAGCTTGGGAGAAGCTGACTCCACCCCTCCTGGATGACTTTGAGGGGTTCAAGACTGCGGTGGAGTAAGGGACTGCAGATGTGGTGGAAGTAGCAAGACAGCTTTAGAAGTGGAGCCTGAAGATGTAACTGAATTGCTACCATCTCATGATGAAACTAGCAGATGAGAAGTTACTTCTTATGGATGAGCACAGAAAGTGGTTTTTTGAGATGGACTCTACTCCTGGTGAAGATGCTGTGAAGATTGTTAAAATAACAACAAAGGATTTAGAATATTACATAAATTTAGTTGATAAAGCAGTGGCAGGGTTTGAGAATATTGATTCCAATTTTGAAAGAAATTCTACTGTGAGTAAAATGCTATCAAACAGCATTGTGTGCTACAGAGAAATCGTTCATGAAAGAAAGAGTCCATTAAGGTGGCAAGCATCATTATATTGTCTTATTTTAAGACATTTCCATAGCCATCCCACCTGTCTGCAACCGTTACCCTGATTGATCAGTAGCCATCAACATTGAGGCAAGACCCTCCCATCAGCAAAAGATTATGAAGCCTTATCACTGAATACTCAGATGATGGTTAACATATTTTTTAGCATTAAAGAATTTTCAAATTAGAATATGTAATTCTATTGCACACTTAATAGAATTCAGCATAAAGTTTACATGCACTTGGCAATACAACTCAAAAATTTGGGTACCCACTTTAATGTAATATTTGCTTTATTGTGGTGGTATGGAACCAAACCTGGGATCTCTGGAGGTATCCTGTATAATTTTCTGCATCAGTATATGCAGTATATAATCTGCATCAGTATTCCTCTTACTATGTGCTGGGCATCATGCTGGATACAGCCTCTCCCTTAGTCCTTTACATCATGGTTATGTCCCATTTTATCAATGTGGAGAGTGAGATTGAGTGAACTACCCAAGACCACATTTTTGGTAAGTAGCTGAGGCAGAATTCAACTGAGATCTTTTACCCCACCACCTGAACTCAAGTATATGTCTTTTTCTTTCTTTATTGTCACCTTTGCTGTGTTCACCCTGTTCTAGAAAGGATTTATGGTAGCTTAAATAAAAATAACTATGGTAGGGTTTTTTTTTTTTTTTAAGAAAGCTAATTTAAGTGGAAAAAGAAATGAGGGTAGGAACATAAAAAGTGTGTTCCTTTATCTTCCATTATGTAATGTACAGTGATTTTTTTTTTAATCTGTACATTAATTTTTCTAGGCCTGGATGCAGTATGCCTGAAATCTGGGATGTGGAAGATCCTGCTAATGCTGGGAAACCTCCCTTATGTAACCTCTTAGTAAAGGAGTCCAAGCCTCACTTCACCACTGTATTCCAGAACAGTGTTTACAAAGTCTTAGAAGTTATAGAGGAGTGACTGCTGCCTACAGAGAATTCCACCAGTAATGGTTTCCATGTTTTGCTAATAACTCATGCCTTGTTTTTAATTCAGATTCCCAAAACTTTTATAGGTAACTGTTTTCAAATAGAAAACGTCTTATTTGGTCAGTCTGAATGTAAAAATACTTATACCTTTATCAGTTGGTTACTATTTCAATGCACCCCTTAAAATTTGCTATGCAAATGAGTATATGCTTGTATTTGACTTAAATATTTGTCCTAAAGTTTGCAAAGCTACCTGTATAAAAAAAATTATGGGTCATAACAAGGGTTATGTGAAAATACAGACACTTCTGAACTGTGTAGGGGCTGATTTTACAGTTTGTGGACTATTGATGCCCCTTGCTTTGTTCTCTGCCTTTTGCGCTGTCTTTGGAACGTTTCAGTGATTATTGTAAGCTCCTCAGTCATGTCAGCCCCTGTCATCAACTTCAGTAAGAAGAGCTGGGGCAGACATGGATATTTGCTATGTAGACCTATAATTTATTTCCCTTCTTCACATTCTTTGTTCTCTGTCACTCTTGTTAATAAAGCATTTCCTGCCTGTTATAAATCCAAGTTCTTGGCCCTAGTCATTAGGACCAGATTCCTATAACTGCCAACCATGTGGCATTAGTGTATGTTGGCCTGTCTGTTTCTTTCTCAATATTCTTTGTCAAATAAGTGCTATTTACTCATTTAATTGCTTATCAGTTACTTATTCTTGGTTTAAAAAGTTTAATGACAATTGTGTATTTTTCGCATTTTTAGTAGTAGTCGAATGTTTATATTTTAATAACTTTAAACCACTTAAATTTTTTCATGTATAATTGTTTTAAGAAAAGCTATTTTGAACAACCACAGATGCATCTAGCAACTAATGTATATGTGAGTAGATATAATTTATAGTGGAAGACTAGTATATGGTAATTTTTCTTTTATTATTAAGATACCATAAAATATGACTAGTTTTTTGGTCACACAGTAAATAAATAATGATAAATGAATGGAGTTTTTATATTTTACTTTTAAAATTGCCTGTCTTTAATAAGACGAAGCCTTAAACCTTATGTTATAATTTTGGTTTAAAAAACCATCATTTCACTATGAGGAACTAATATATTCAGTCTTCCTCTTTACTTTTCTCTTATCTGTTTATTTGTATCTTGAAACTTTTCCAACCTGCTTTAAATTCCTAGTATGAATTTTTGTTTCTTAGAAGTTAATTTGTGTGAAATGCGATTCTACAAAACAGTGAACCCTCATAGTTCTGAGAAATGGTTTTAAGATTTACTGTTCTAAGCAAACCATGACTCTGGCAGACTACACATTTAATTACACAGTGTTCTCTTTATTAACCGCAGGCAGATTAACCTCATTGTGGATTGTCCTTGAGACCTCAGGGCTGGTTCCGGTGCCTGCTCCGGAGCTGCTGAAGAGCTGTTCTCTTTCTGCCTTCTCTCCAGAGCCCAAGGACAAGCCTGGTCTGGGGGAAGCACTAGCTTGCTTAGAACAGACAGCTGCCGAGACAGCCCAGGCTGCGGCACATGCAGCCCCGAGCCTGCCCCAGAGCCCGTCTTTCCCAGGAAGCCTCCTTCCGGCCGAGATGGTCAGTGACTTCAGGTGCCTCTCCCTCTTTCTTGCTCACTGAGTGACTTATTTCTTGGTCTTTAGCCAGTTTTAGGAAACATCTGGGGAGTTTGGATTAGGAGTAGAATTTAAGCAGTGATGCAGCAATGCAGAAAAATGGAAAGTGGGCACTTGAGGCCTGGGAGGATGAAAGCCACCGTGGGTGAGGAGAGGAGAAGTGTGTGCTCTGCTTTATTTCCCATTGTTTCTCACATAAATGTGTTTCGTACATCCAGCATTTACTATCTTTTTTAAATTTTACTTTTAAAATCATTCTCTATTTTTCCCACCTTTAAATAATTCCCTTCCCAGTAAGTTTACATGTATGTAATTATTTGAAATTCCACATAGGAAAAACATTAAAATAGTGTTATAACTGTTTTATATGCTGGGAAAAGATAAAACTAGTCAAATTAGGTGTTTTGTTTTTTTTTTTTCCAGAAGATTCCTTTCGTAGTAGTATTTATTCATGTAGCTCCACCAGCAAGCTATGATTATGTTTTAGGCCAGTCAGTTTAGAACAGATGCCCTGGGCTACACTGCACACTCGGCCTTAGTCATATCTGTAGCAGTCGGTGCTGAAGGTTATAAATATCTTTTATGGCAACACAGAGTAGTAGTAAGTTCGATACACATGATAAACAGTATTAGAGCTCAGTATTTTATGCATTTTTAGCATTTAAAAATATTTTTGCTTTAGTGTGAGGAAGGTTAGGATGGGCAAGGCAGTGATAAAAATAGCTATTGCTATGACAATAGGAAAGGAAAAAAAAAGTTGGGGCAGTATTCCTAAAAAAAGATAAGCTCTTAAAAGTGCTTAGCAGAAACAGTGTAGTGTTAAAATAGGACAGTGATACTAAGGAGAAAATGAAAGAATGTATCAAGAGTAAATTGATAATGCATAGGGGAATTGTATTTTTATGAATTTTATGCCAGTTGTTTACATGTACTATGTATGTTAAATAAAATAGATCATGAAAAATACAGAAAGTGTTTTTTTTTATTCTTTTCATTTCCTTCTTAGCTGTACATATATTTAGCCTCATTCTGTAGTCAGATAACCACAAACTGGTCTATGGCAGTCCTGAATAAAGGGAAAGGGTGAAAGGTCCTTGGAGCTACTCAGTCTTGTTCATCAGGGGTGGAATAGCTGTTGAAGTTTCCCACACCCTTCTCGTGTTTATGGCATTATATATGCTTACATTACTTTATTGTTTATGTCAAGGGACACAATCATTCTTTAAAGTCATATTTTCAGGGAAATTCCAGAGTTGCTGAAAGCTTTTTTTTGGTACATTAAACTACAGTTTGGCCTCATGACATTTTCTAAATTATAATTCCTTGTATTAGTTTGATACAAGCATCAACTTAGTTTTGTTTTTTTTTTTAATCTGCTAGGAGGCAAGACAGGTTAGTTTAATTCATGCCTCTATAAGTTTTTACACAGTAACACCTTCATTCTCTGACATGTTTGAGGAGAGTGATTCTCAAAGATAGTGTGAGAATCAGAATCACCTGGAGGGCTTGTTAAAACAGACTACTGCACCTCACCACAAAGGTTTTTTTTAACTCATAACAAAGGTTGGCCTAAGGTGGTGCCATCATCTGAATGTTTGTGTCCCCAAAATTCATATGTTAAAACCCTAATCCCCAAGGTGATAATACTGGGAGATGGGGCACTTGGGGTGATTAGGTCATGAGGATGGAGCTCTCATAAATGGGATTAGAGCCTTTAGAAAAGAGGCCCAATAAAACTCCCTTGCTGCCTCCTCCATGTGAGATTACAGCTACAGGGCGCAATCTATGAACTAGGAGGTGGGCTCCCACAAATACTGAATCAGCTGGCACCTTGATCTTAGACTTCTAGCCTCCAGAACTGTAAGAAATAAATTTCTGTTCTTTTTAAGATACCTAGTTTGTGGTATCTTGTTATATATAGTAGTCCAAAAGTAGTAAGCCAGATAGGACCCCAGAATTTGCCTTCTAACTAGTTCTCAGGTGATGCTATCCTGTTCCTGCAGGGAGTATTCTTGAGAAAAGCTGTTCTAATGGATGAGAAGGGACTATCTGGAATACTGGCCTCTAGGGGGCGCTTCATTCCTGACAGTACTTATCCCACCAGGACAGGCTCAGTTCAGTTCAGTCGCTCAGTCGCGTCCGACTCTTTGCGACCCCACGAATCGCAGCACGCCAGGCCTCCCTGTCCATCACCAACTCCTGGAGTTCACTCAAACTCACGTCCATCGAGTCAGTGATGCCATCCAGCCATCTCATCCTCTGTCGTCCCCTTCTCTTCCTGCCCCCAATCCTTCCCAGCATCAGAGTCTTTTCCAGTGAGTCAGCTCTTCGCACGAGTTGGCCAAAGTACTAGCTAGAGGGTCCCTATATCGGGAACTGAATTTTACGGAGTTCTTTCTTTGTCTCTTAGGGAGCATGCTTCAGTGGAACTTGCAAGGAACAAAGAACAGATAATGTGCTTTTTAACCAAGAACAAATAAGGTAATTTTTAATCAGACATTAGTATAGCTCACTTGCACTGTGCTGAACAGGTAGTATGGACCATTTAAATATTTTGAACTTGTATACTATAGACTAGGCTTAGGCCTGTTTCTTTTCAGTTCAGAGATTGAAAAAGATTGAAATCATGTGAGATTGAATTTACTTTTGTAAAATTACTTTGCCTAAAAGAAAATAGATAAACTCAGTGATGTGTGTGATTTCTTTGTCTCTTAGGGAGCATGCTTCAGTGGAACTTGCAAGGAACAAAGAACAGATAATGTGCTTTTTAACCAAGAACAAATAAGGTAATTTTTAATCAGACATTAGTATAGCTCACTTGCACTGTGCTGAACAGGTAGTATGGACCATTTAAATATTTTGAACTTGTATACTATAGACTAGGCTTAGGCCTGTTTCTTTTCAGTTCAGAGATTGAAAAAGATTGAAATCATGTGAGATTGAATTTACTTTTGTAAAATTACTTTGCCTAAAAGAAAATAGATAAACTCAGTGATGTGTGTGAATTTTAAAACTTCATTTTCCACTTCATTACTTTTGTTTGGTTCCAGAAATCCTGTCTTCTCTCTCTCTTAGGGAGCAGTTAAGGATCAGCTCTGGTCCACAGATCACCTGTTTTCTCTCTTTTGCCTTCCTGTTCTCCTTCCCCACAACTAGAAGTTTCTAATGTAACAAGTAAACTTGTTACCTGTGCAGAAAAAGAGGAGGTGCTTTTGAACTTCAGTACAGACTTGAATTGATCTTTATTTCACAGTACTGTCAGTACAAACACGCTTTTACATTCAATGTTTAAAAAGACATTAAGGTATAGGAAAGTCTTGAAAACTGTTTCATCCTTCCTGTCCTCTCATGAGAGTGATTTTAAAATTCTGAATGAACTTGAGAGTTGAAGACTTTCTCGCTTAAGATTTTGAGTCATTGTAGTATAATTAAAGGTAAGAGATTCAGATAGTATTGATACTGGCTCTGCTTTCAAAGCAATGCTTTCTATACTCTTTTTATCTAACCCCAAATTCTAATTACTTTAAATAAACAATGAGTTGTCAAAATAACTTGCAAATAAATAGTAGCACTGTGGAGTATTCTGTTTACACAGGCATGTTCTTTTAAATTCAGCATAATGTAATTTCCTTGATTTTTTGTAGTATCTGGGCTCCTCCATATGCAAATTTAATACCTTGAAAGAAAGTTTAATGTAGCAAAATTCAGCTCATTCAGTTGTGATGCTGACTGCTCTTAAAGCTTTAGTGCTTACTCATTTCTAAAAAAAAAAAATAGAAATGAAAATAAGAAATGACCATTTCTAAGATTTGGCATCAGGTCATGAAAACTGATTTTTATTTTTTTTTTTAATTGATTTTTATTTTTTAGTTTGTTTTGCTTTACAATACTGTATTCGTTTTGCTATACATTGACATGAATCAGCCACAAGTGTACATGAACTCCCAATCCCTCCCCCCACCTCCCCCCTCCACCCCACACCATCTCTGGATTATCCCCGTGCATCAGTCCCTAGCATCCTGCATCCTGCATCGAACCTAGACCGGCGATTCGTGAAAACTGATTTTTAAAAAGATACCTGAAGGCCAGCTCTTCAGCTTAACTTTATAGACACAGCTCACATCTCTGGCCCTGTCCCCCTGGATCTTCACTCTTGGTATCTCCTTATTAACCAGAGTCCAAATTCAGAGACCTCCCTCTTGCCCTAGAACATTCTCTTCCTAGGAGTTGTAATTCAGTAATCCTCCCAGCTCTTTTAAATCTGTGATGAATTTGACTTTTTCTAACACAGACCCTTTATGGTAGTCATCCTCAAGCTTGTCAATACATTGGAAATTATTTGTGAAGCTTGAAAAGTACTGAAGCCTTTCCCCCATCTTCACAAATTAGGATTTAATCAATCTGGGAGGAGTCCTAAGATTTGGACCTTTAAAAAATGCAGGCCTCCCTGCCTTACGTCTGGATGTCCATTCTTTCCATGTCTCTGCCCAGTTGAATTAGAAATGGTAAGAAAATTTCTTTCATATACACTCTTTTATTAATAATGATTGACTGTTTCTATTGATACTTTATTAGTCATGGAACTTAGTGTTGAGTAGACTCTGAGGAAAGAATTGTGTGTTCAGTTAGAGGTGGTTGCTATGGTGGGTATGAGAAGCAGGATAGTGACAGCATAGTGAAGTCACTCAGTCGTGTCCGACTCTTTGCGACCCCATGGACTGTAGCCTACCAGGCTCCTCCCTCCATGGGATTCTCCAGGCAAGAGTACTGGAGTGGGTTGCCATTTCCTTCTCCAGGTGATCTTCCCAACCCAAGGATTGAACCCAGGTCTCCTGCATTCAAGGCAGATGCTTTAACCTCTGAGCTACCAGGGAAGCCATAGGTGACAGCATAGGTATTTATTTATAAACCCTGATTTGAGTGCCAGTGAGAAACGGGAATTTAACAGCCACAAGCAAAAAAAGAATAAAACTAATTTAAAATTCACTTTGACAATTTAATATTTGTTGTGGAGAATCTTGTTTCTTCTCGTTGTTGATTCTTTTTTTTTTTTCCATTTTCCTGGATTATGCTTTCTTGATCGTTTTTATTTCAAGATGCAGTTTACTCAACTGTCAACTCCTCTGTGAAGACTTCCCTAACTGCCTTCCCCTTGGCAGAGTGAACTGTCCCCACTGTCCACATTCCTATCTCTCCTAAATTCCACACATTTACTAAGACTTCTACTGCATTATGTCCTTTCAGACTGGACCTGTGTCTTAGTCCATTCCAAATCCACAATTCCTCCTAACACAGTGCCTAGGAAGTGGTAATGCTTAATCATTTTTTCAAATGAAACATGCTTTATTCAACATTGCAGTAAATTCTAGGTGGCACTGTAATTTTTTAAACTAAAAGAAATGGAAGATTATGTATCCTAACTGTGGAGAGGAAATAATAAGGAAATGCAGGATCTCTTCAGATTAGATTAATATCATATGTAGAAGAAAAATTTCTTTGATAAATAAAAATTAACATCATTAACATATCCTAGCTGCTGCTGCTAAGTTGCTTCAGTCGTCTGACTCTTTGTGACCCCATAGATGGCAGCCCACCAGGCTCCCCCGTCCCTGGGATTCTCTAGGCAACAACACTGGAGTGGGTTGCCATTTCCTTCTCCATTGCATGAAAGGGAAAAGGGAAAGTGAAGTCGCTCAGTCATGTCCAACTCTTAGCGACCCCATGGACTGCAGCCTACCAGGCTCCTCTGTCCATGGGATTTTCCAGGCAAGAGTACTAGAGTGGGTTGCCATTGCCTTCTCCATATCCTAACTAGCTACCTTGATACATTCAGAAATGGCTGGTAACCCAATAAATATTGGGAAGCAATATGGCAAAGATGGATATATTTGTCTCCAAAGGAAGCACTCTGTTTGGCCTTGTTTGGTTTGTGTGTCCCAGGATACTATGATGGCCAGTGCTGTGTACATTCACTGCTGACCAGGAAGCTGGGAACTCTGATTAGGAGTTCAATTAGTCTGGGAGGAGGAGATTCTCAGAGGATGGGGAGAGACTCATGTTATCACTAGATAAGGATAGTAGACAAAACATATGACAGCAGTCATACAATTCATATTACCATAATGGAGCAACTAAATTAGAATCCTGGATCCATTCTTTGCAAACTTTGTAAGATAAGACATGTTATTATTTGAGACTCATTCTTACCTTTAAAAAGGATATGCCTCCTAGGGTGGTAATTAAAAACAAGAGAAGTGGACAAATTCACAAACACAGCAGGAAATTATAACAAATGTGACTTATTACAAATTGATGTAATAAGCAGGCAAAAAAGTCACTAGGGATATACATGGTTTTAGCAATAAAGGAATCTTGATTTAATGGTCCTATATAGTACAACTACACCAAACAAATGAAGAATACACCTCCTATTCCAGCACGTGGGATATTTCCAAGAACTGACAAAGCATGAACTCCAGGAAGGCAAACATTTTCAATCTGTTTCCACTGACGTAACCCAGGAACCCAAAACAATAACTGGTATATATAGGTGCTCAATATTGGTTAAATGAAAAAAGCGGTCCTAAATGTGTTCACATGGCAATTCTCAAAAGAAGAAATGATTAAAACCCCTTAATGTGAGAAATCAATATAAAATGTAAAAAAGTGTTAAATCCATAAATCAATGAAGAGTCTATGATGAGCCTTCCTGCCTTCCTGCCTGCCGCGCCCGCACGCTTCGAGGCATGGGTCAGAGCCACCTGAGGATCCCGGAAGCCGCCCCCGCCATGGAAGAGGACCAGGAGCTGGAGAGAAGAATGTCTGGAGTGAAGACCTCAATGGCTGAAGGCGAGAGGAAGACAGCCCTGGAGATGGGCCAGGCGGCTGGGACAGATAGACACTGTGTGACATTTGTGTTGCACGAGGAGGACCATACCCTAGGAAATTCTCCGGTACAGGATCATGAAGAACCCGGAAGTGGAATTCTGTGCTTACACTACAACCCATCCTTCAGAGAGCAAAATTAACTTGCGCATACAGACCCCAGGTGTCCTTCCCGCGGTCGAGCCCTTTCACAGAGGCCTGACTGAGCCCATGAATGTCTGCCAGCGTGTGCTTGACAAGTTCGAGGCCAGCATGAAGGAATATAAGATCAAAAGGCCAGCAGAAACGAAGCCACACTCTAGTCTCTCATGCAGCATACAGGGAGAACTGATCTCTAGGATATTCTGGATGTGCTCTTGGCAAAACCCAGAAGTAAAAGATTGTGATGACAGCACGATGTGACCTGCAGAAGGGCCTGCTTCTAGCTCATAACGCATCTTAGCTGTTGGAGTCCCTGCGAGAAACTGTATTCTAATAAATTCCCTCTTGTACTCAAAAAAAAAAAGACTCTATGATGAAAATTTGAGGAAAAAATACAGCAATGATATACTACAAACTGCTTGTGGGGTATATTTAAAGCAAATCTAGGAATATGTTTTTTCTATATATAGTCTAAAATGCACATATTAAACTAAAAATGAATTCAAATATCAATGTCAGGCATATAGACAAAGAATAGCAGGCTACCACATCCCCAAACTGAAGGAAATACAAGCAGAACTTGATGAAATAAAGATATCAAAAAGGCCAAAGTTGGTTATTTGAAAAAAATTCTTAATGGACAGGAAAACAAGACATAAAAATTATGAACGGTGAATTACAGAAGCTGCAGAGAATAGGTGGAGGAGAAGTTACGACAATCTTGTCAATAAATTAGAACAGTTAGATAAATGGCTAAATTTCTAGAGAAATACAATTAATCCAAGAAAAAATAGAAATTAGGAATAGTCTTATCCCCAGCAAAGAAATCAAATTAATAATTTTTAAAGATCTCTCTTCAAAGAGAATAATAAATCCAGAGAGTTTTACAGACATCTGCCAAACATTTAAGGTACAGATAATATCAATCCCATACAACCACCTCAGTTCAGTCGCTCAATCGTGTCCGACTATTTGTGACCCCATGAATCGCAGCACGCCAGGCCTTCCTGTCCATCACCATCTCCTGGAGTTCACTCAGACTCATGTTTATCCAGTCCGTGATGCCATCCAGCCATCTCATCCTCTGTCGTCCCCTTCTCCTCCTGCCCCCAATCCCTCCCAGCATCAGAGTCTTTTCCAAGGAGTAACTTTTTGCATGAGGTGTGAGAGTTGGACTGTGAAGAAGGCTGAGCACAGAAGAATTGATGCTTTTGAACTGTGATGTTGGAGAAGACTCTTGAGAGTCCCTTGGACTGCAAGGAGATCCAACCAGTCCATTCTGAGGGAGATCAACCCTGGGATTTCTTTGGAAGGAATGATGCTAAAACTGAAGCTCCAGTACTTTGGCCACCTTATGCGAAGAGTTGACTCATTGGAAAAGACCCTGATGTTGGGAGGGATTGGGGGCAGGAGGATAAAGGGACGACCGAGGATGAGATGGCTGGATGGCATCACGGACTCAATGGACGTGAGTTTGGGTGAACTCCGGGGGTTGGTGATGGACAGGGAGGCCTGGCGTACTGCGATTCATGGGGTCGCAAAGAGTCGGAGATGACTGAGCGACTGAACTGAACTGAACATTAAATAACAAGAGCAGAGTAGGGATGACGTCAGGATAGGAAAATCACAGGTCTATTACATTCATGAACAAAGATGCAAACAAGAATCTAGCAATAAACTGAATTTAAGATATAAAAATACTAGTTCACCTTAAATTGACTTATATTTTAATATACCAGTAGGGCTCTTTATAGAGCTTGAGAAGCTGAATGTAAAATTTTCATGGGTGATCAATCAAGACAAATCTGAAGAAGGACATGAAATAAGGGCATTTTTCCCTACCATCTAGAAAGATTTACCACAACAGCTATATAAGTATTAGCACAGGAATATCAAAATTGACTAATAGCCCAAAACAAGCATGTGCCTATATTTAATAAATGAAGCTGACAGTTGGTTATCTATATGAAAAACATTATTTCCATACCTCACATCACACATAAAAAAAATCCCAGATAGATGGAAAACCTAAAGAGAATGAAGTCTATAGACAACAATATAGGACACTGCCTTTATGTCCTCAAGTAGGATCTCCTCAAAGAAGGACTTCCTAAAACTCTAAACTGTAAAAGGAAAGGAGTGAATGATTCACTGTGTTGTGGTTGATACTTCTGTTCATCAAAAGATGATGAAACAAGTGAAACAATCCATGATGTGTAGAAGGTATTTTCAACTTGTCTACCTGACAAGATCAGTATCCAGAATAAAGAAATCCTAACAAAGAGTAAAAAAGTACAAAGAAAAATTGGCCCAAAGCATCATATTTCCTGAAAAAGAAATGCAGATGGCTCATCTTTAAAAAAAAAATGCGACCTGTTCATAATCAGAGAAATGCAAAATGAAACCATAGTGACAACATTTATAATTCACAACATTGATTAGATTTTTAAAGTACTGAGAAAAGTGAAAGTGAAGTCGCTCAGTCGTGTCCCACTCTTTGGAGACCCCATGGACACCAGGCTCCTCAGTCCATGGGACTTTCTAGGCAAGACCCTGGAGTGGATTTCCATTTCCTTCTCCAGGGAACTTCCCAACCCAGGGATTGAACCCGGGTCTCCCGCATTGTAGATAGACACTTTACCGTCTGAGCCACCAGGGAAGTCTGACTGGGAAAAGGGTGGGACAACAGGAAATCTTCTTCACTCCCTGCGGAGGGTAACTTTTGGAAATATATGGCACTACCTGATGAATTTGAGATTATACATACTATGACCTAGTTTCTCCACTCCTTAGGTTTATACCCCAGAAAAAAACAAACACGTGCATCAGGAGACATGTCTAAGAAGTTCAGTGCCAAATGTTCTTAACAGGAGGCAACCAGAAGATCACTTGCCCATGTGTCTGCAGTCAACCTTAGAATGGATAAAGACGTTGAGGTATAGTCATCCTGCAGTGTCCCGTTGAACATGTAAAACTGTAAAACAGTTGTAGGCAATAACCTGCATGACTCTTAGGGAAATATTGCTAAGCCAAAAAAAAATCTAATTTGTAGCAGAATATATGTAATATGAGTTCATAAAGAGAAAAGTTCAATAACATGTACAGTTAAACACATTTTTAAGGGACTAAAATGTAAAATATGAAGAAAAGTAAATTTTAAGTAAAATTTGTAACTCTTTCAGAGGATGGGGACACATAAGGGCCTTCACAGTTGAAGGTTATGTGTTCTTTCAAATTGGGTAGTGGTTATAAAGGTGTGACTTAACTATAACTGTTTATGCATATATTATAATTATTCTCCATTCAATATTGAAAAAACAAATAGACACTTTCAGATACTAATACACATGTAAAGAAAGACCCACCATAGATGTGGGAGATGGTTGAGAGAAAATCCTCAAATTCTCCAGTTATCATGATTTGTAAGTGGTACTTCCCTTGGTGCCTGGCACATGATGGGCCCTCAGTTCAATGTGAAGGGAACAGAGGGAGTAGGGAGACAGGTGTCTCATTTAAAAGGTCAGCAGCAGCCACTTAGGTTGATAAAATCTGTTACCGATCCCAGGTCTAGATGCTCACCACTCAAAACTCAATATCCCAGAGGCAGTTGTTGGAGGAAAGGAAAGCTGCTTTTAATCAGAAAGTCAGCGATCTTGGGAGAAGGTGGACTTATGTTCCCCCAAAACCAACTCTGAAGACGGTACTTGGTCATGAACCTTTTAAGGGGAAAGGAGGAAGTCATCTCAGTTAGTCTTTGAGAAAGGGTGGCCAGGGTCATTCCCACCACCAACCCATTGCATGCAGGGTTCTCAGCTTTTGTGATCTTCCTCTAGACATTATGTTCACACAGTTTGTTCACAAGATTACTGAAGGGAAAGCTAGGGAAGAGATCTGGTCATCTGTTAATTACTTAGTCTTCATTTCTGTGTCTTTGATCTACAGAAAGAACCAACAGGTTAGGCAAAGTATCGTGTGATAAGAAGATTTGGAAAGTGTGCTGGGGCAGAGGTGAGCAGAGCACAAGAGTGTCTGAAACCACGTTTAGTTACAGTGAAGCTTTGCTAAAGTGACAAGCCAAAAGGGGTTCTGCTGAAGGCGGTTATAGTATCTGTAAAACAACTACATCAGACAATGAGTCTGTGACTCTATTGTCCTAATACTTAACTGCTTAAGACTGTTCTTTTTTGACTCAAGGAGGCCTGGGAGATTGTACTTTTCTGCAAACAAGAGGCAGGAAACATAGAGGGGTCTTTGTACATACTTGGAGAGCGTTGGAGCACAGGGCTCTGCTGGGTTCCAAAACCACAGGCTATTAGAAGAAAGGGTTTGCTGACAAGGCTGAAATCAACATTTTTTTTTAATATATATAAATGGAGAAACAGGCTTTGAAAGGGGAAGTAACTTGCCCAAGTTTTGTGTGTGTGCATGCTAAGTCGCTTCAGTCATGTCCAACTCTTAGTGACCCTATAGACTGCAGCCTGCCAGGCTCCTCTGTCCATGGGAGTCTCAGGCGAGATTACTGGAGTGGGTTGCCATGCCTTCCTCCAGAGGATCTTCCTGACCCAGGGATCGAAGTCCGGTGTCTGATGTCTCCTGCATTTGTAGGCAGGTTCTTTATCACTAATGCCACCTGGGAAGCCCAGTACTCAGTAGTAAAGCTGAAATTGGAAAGCTGCTCTCCAGGTCCTAGCCCTAGCCACCCCATTCACCTTGTGGTGGAAAGAACACAGCCTCGGGAACAGTTAATCAGTTCAGAAGCCAGATTTGGACACTCGGCTCCTACAAGTACAAGCGAGTCACATCTGGAATGCCCAGTTTCCCCTGGGTGAAATGGGATGAAAGACAGTGCCAGTCTCACAGGGCTCTTACATAGATGACATGAGGCATTGCCAGTAAAGTGTTTCTGCCTCCATGCCCTTGGCCCTGCTCGCTCCAGGCCTCAGCCCTGCTCTCCCTCAGTCTCTCCCTCCTCTGGTCGACAGCCCCCAGCTCGCAACCACTAGTGACCCTAGATTTAACCCTGTGGTCAAATCCTAAATTCCCTTTCATTATGCAGAACAATGTATCTCCTCATTGTCTTACCACCTCCCCCCCTTTTTTTAAATAAAAAAACTTGTGGTAAGAACCTGTGATCTGCCTTCCTATCAGATTTTAAGAGATCAATCAATATATTGTTGTTAACTGTAGCACAATGTTATACAGCAGTTCTCTAGAACTTTCCATCTTGTTTAACTAAACTTTGTTCCTCTTGGTTAATAATTCCCCACCTCCCCCTTCCACAAGCCCATGGCAACCACCATTCTATCCTTAGTTTTTTTTTAATTCAACTATTTTTTTAAAAAATTCAACTATTTTGGATACCTTACGTTAAGCGGAGTCTTGCGATATTCGGCCTATGACTGGCTTGTTTCACTCAGGGTAATGTCTTCAAGTTCCATTCATTTTGTCACATATAGCAGGATTTCCCTCTTTAAAAAAAAAGGTAAATAATATTCTGTTGTATGTATTTGCCACCTTTCCTAAAACCTCTCATTTGTTGGTAGACATTTAGTTTGTTTTTCCAAGTTGGTTATTATGAATGCAGTGAATACGGCAGTGCTAGTATCTCTTTGAAAAAAAACCTGACTTCAGTTCTTTTCTGTAACCTTCTTATCTAGGTTATCTATTCCCAGGGGGCTTCACATTCATAATCAAAATTTCTGTTAGGTTATTTTTCCTATCCAGAGGATCAGGAATCTCTTTGAAATGAATTCTGTATCAAGATATCTTTAAAAAAAAAATAGTAATAATGTCTCCCTCCCTTTCTCTTCCCTTAATTGTACCACCAGGCACAGACAAGCAAATCAGGGTGGACTGATCCCTAACCATTCTTAATACTGAAAATCTCTGAGGTTTTCTTTTTGTGCTTTTCCTCCCAGGTGTCTCCCCAACCCTTCCAGAATAATTTTCTTGCTGTTCCTCTTTGTTTTCAGTTGAAAGTAGGAATAATCCATAAAGAAAGAGAAAAAGCTTTGGGGGGCGGGGGAAGGGGGCAGGGCAGAGAGGAGAAAATCAATCTCCTGTCAAAATAGTCTGGCTCCGCATCTGCCCCTTTCACTCAGCCGTTGCTGAAGTGGGCCTGGCTGTTGAGATGGGACGGGCTGGGGGCTCTGCTCAGCATAGCATCTGTCACTCCTAGCAGAGCCAGGGCTGCCTTCTGAGCTGAACAGGAAAATGACTTAAGTGATGACAGAAAAATGGCTGCCAATTCCAAGTAAATTGCCACCTCAGAATACACAGCACTGTCTTTCACCTGACATTTCACAGTGAGCTTGCAGAGGCTTATGATCTGAAGATTTTTGTTTTTGTTGTTTAGTCTCATTCCCGTCCAAATGCCCAGGCATTCACTGACTCTTAGAGTTGTAGAGTTTGTGCTGAAAGAAAACCTTGAGTGTGAAAGGCAATGTTATAGACTGTGACATTGGTTTTGGAAGTGTTACCAAACCAAACCTGGGTCTGCTTGCCCTTGCAGTACAGCCAATCTCCTGACATCAGGTTGTGGTGAAGGAAAGTATGGCATTTATTGAAAGGTGTCAGACAAGCTAATGCTTAAAAGACCCGAACTCCTTGATGGGTTTCCGGGAAGCATTTTTAAAGGCAAGGTGAGGGAGGAGAATTGCAGGGTATGTGATCAACTCATGCACAGTTGTCTGATTGGTTGATGGTGAGGTAACAGGGTGGTGTCTCAGGGGTTACATTATCCATCCTCAGGCACCAGGAGGTCTGGGGATAGGGTACTCCATGATCAACAAGTGGTTAGCTTCTTCCATTTGGTAGAGGTTATAGCATCTGTAAAATAACTCAGAAAATGTGCATCAGATACTGTTATCTAGGTAGTTCAGAGGAGAACTAAATCAGAGGATATGGGGGGAGGGGTCTGTCCCTGAAAGGCCCCATAGGTTCCTGCTCAGTTACAGAAAGATAGCACTTTCCTAAGGAGGTTTCAAGAATGACAAGGTTTCTGGCTCAATGTTGAGGAAAAAACACTGGACTTTGACACTAACATTCTGTATGTTACTGGGCAAATTACTTATCTGAAATTTAGTTCCTTTATCTATAAAATGAGGACATTGAATGGGAACAGTAATTTTTAAATGATGTTCCTAGGACTCTATGGTCAATAAGTTCAGCAGTTTGACTGGGATGGGTTGTGGTATAGTTTTCTTCATGTTTCTTAGCCTTGGGCTTCCTTGAGCTTTTCTTGATCCATGAGTTTGTTCAGTTCAGTTGCTGAGTCATTCTGACTCTTACAACCCCATGAACTGCAGCACATCAGGCCTCCCTGTCCATCACCAACTCCCAGAGTCCACCCAAACCCATGTCCATTGTGTCAGTGATACCATCCAGCCATCTCATCCTCTGTCACCCCTTTCTCCTGCCCTCAATCTTTCCCAGCATCAAGGTCTTTTTAAATGAGTCAGCTCTTCCCATCAGGTGGCCAAAGTATTGGAATTTGAGCTTCTACATCAGTCCCTCCAATGAACACCCAGGACTGATCTCCTTTAGGATGGACTGGTCGGATCTCCTTGCAGTCCAAGGGACTCTCAAGAGTCTTCTCCAACACCACAGTTCAGAAGCATCAATTCTTTGGCTCTCAGCTTTCTTCACCATAAGTTTATATATATATATATATATGTATGTATGTATGCATATATATATGCAGGTCAGAAAGCAACAGTTAGAACTGGACATGAAACAACAGACTGGTTCCAAATAGGAAAAGGAGTACGTCAAGGCTGTATATTGTCACCCTGCTTATTTAACTTATATGCAGAGTACATCATGAGAAATGCTGGGCTGGAAGGAGCACAAGCTGGAATCAAGATTGCCGGGAGAAATATCAATCACCTCAGATATTCAGATGACACCACCCTTATGGCAGAAAGTGAAGAGGAACTAAAAAGCCCCTTAATGAAAGTGAAAGAGGAGAGTGAAAAAGTTGGCTTAAAGCTCAGCATTCAGAAAATGAAGATCATGGCATCCAGTCCCATCACTCATGGCAAATACATGGGGAAACAGTGTCAGACTTTATTTTTTGGGGCTCCAAAATCACTGCAGATGGTGACTGCAGCCATGAAATTAAAAGATGCTTACTCCTTGGAAAGAAAGTTATGACCAACCTAGATAGCATATCAAAAAGCAGAGACATTACTTTGCCAACAAATGTCTGTCTAGTCAAGGCTATGGTTTCTCCAGCAGTCATGTATGGATGTGAGAGTTGGACTATAAAGAAAGCTGAGCACTGAAGAATTGATGCTTTTAACTGTGCTGTTGGAGAAGACTCTTGAGAGTCCCTTGGACTGCAAGGAGATCCAACCAGTCCATTCTGAAGGAAATAAGTCCTGGGTGTTCATTGGAGGGACTGATGCTAAAGATGAAATTCCAATATTTTGGCCATCTCATGTGAAAAGTTGACTCATTGGAAAAGACTCTGATGCTGGGAGGGATTGGGGGCAGGAGGAGAAGGGGACGACCGAGGATGAGATGGCTGGATGGCATCACCAACTCGATGGACATGAGTTTGAGTGAACTCTGGGAGTTGGTGATTGACAGGGAGGCCTGGTGTACTGCGATTCATGGGGTCACAAAGAGTTGGACATGACTGAGCGACTGAACTGAATATATACATATATATATATATATATATAAAATAAACCATGAGTTTATACTAGTTGTCAAATTTGGAAAATTTTAAGCTATTATTTCTTCAAATATATTTTCTGTCCATATCCATTTATCTATTGTCTCTTTTAGAGACCCCAACTGCATACATTTTAGGCTCCCTGTAATTGACCTGCAACTCACTGTTTTTGGTGTAGGTGGGGCAAGAGAAAGGTATTCTTTTTACTCTCTGGTTTTCATTTTGTGTGTGTGTGTCTGACATGTCTGACTCTTTGTGACCCTAGAGACTGTAGCCCTCCAGGGTCTTCAGTCCATGGGATTCTCCAGACAAGAATACTGGAGTGGATTGCCATGCCCTCCTCCAGGGGATCTTCTTGACTGAAGGATCAAACCCGCATCTCCTGTGTCTCCTGCACTGGCAGGTGGATTCTTTACCACTTAGTGCCACGTGGGATTTTGGATAATTTCTGTTGCTGTACCTTCAAGTTCACTGATCTTACCCCCTGAAATGTCTAATCTCCTCTGAATGCCATCCAGTGTATTTTATTTCTTAGACATGATTGTTTTCATGCCCTGAAGTTCTAAGTAGGTCTGAAAAATTTCCGTGTCTCTCCATAATTTTTGGACATACTGGATAAAAAAACAGTTCTAACAAATGATTAATGTCCTCTCTGCTTATTCTACGGAGAAGGCAATGGCACCCCACTTCAGTACTCTTGTCTGGAGAATCCCATGGACGGAGGAGCCTGGAAGGCTGCAGTCCATGGGGTCACTAGGAGTCAGACATGACTGAGCGACTTCACTTTCACTTTTCACTTTTATGCATTGGAGAAGGAAATGGCAATCCTCTCCAGTGTTCTTGCCTGGAGAATCCCAGAAACAGGGAAGCCTGGTAGGCTGCCATCTATGGGGTTGCACAGAGTTGGACATGACTGAAGTGACTTAATAGCAGCTGCTTATTCTAGTATCTGTGTTAGTTTGGGATCAATTTCTATTAATAGATTCAGCTTCTCATTATGGGTCATGATTTCTTTCTTCTTTGCATATCTGATAGTCTTTGATTATGCCAAATGTGAATTTTATCCTTTTGGGTACTGAGCATTTTTATATTTCTATAAATATCCTTGAACTTTGTTCTGGGATGGAATTAAGTTGCTTTGAAACAGATCTTATTTGTCTGCTTTTATGATATTTTTTAGGTGGGTTCAGAACTGTGCTCGGCTAAGACCACTTATTCTCTACTATATAATTTTACTGGGCACTACCCAATGTGTATGAACTGTGTGTTTTTCTCTCTGACTGGCAGAAACAGGCACGATTCACTATCCTGTGTGAGCACTGGACACTGTTCTCTAATCCTTCAAGGTAGTCTGCACCCAGAATTGGGTAGTTTCCTTAAGTGCATATGCTGATCAGCATTGTGCTAAGTACCCAAGTAACCTCTTCAGATCACCCTCTGAGAGGTTGTCTCCTTTTTGGTACTCAGCCTTGCAAACTCAAGCTCCTTTCATCTCCCTAGACTCTCAATTCAGGGAGTCCATCAGGGTCTCTCTGGTTCCCCCTTTATAGACTGCAGGCTGTAATTGCTCTCAAGGCAATAATCAGAGGCAGTGCTAGGGGTCATCTAATTAGTTAGCTATCTCCAGGATTGCTACCCTTCATTGCCTAATATCCAGTGACTTGAAATCTTTTTTCACAATTTTTTTTTTGTTGTTGTTGTTATTTCAATAGGAAAGTAAATTCAGTTCTTGTTACTCTATCTCTGATAGAAGCAAAAGTCTCTAACTGAAAATTATAGCAGAAAGTTTAAGTTGAACATAAATAATTATCTTTTTCTATTACTACTAGAAAAAAATCATAGAGATAGGAGACTCAGGGATATCTTGGAGTCCTCATCTTTGAGACCTTAATAAAGAAGACAGGATGTGAGGGCTATCTGACCACAATGAGGGCGATCTGACTGTGACATCTGCCACCCCATTGATCACTAGGGTTGATTTGGCTGGTCTGGCTGGCTAAGCAAGTGTCCCTTGCCTCCCTCACTGCTCCTATGCGCATCCCTCCCAAAGCTACACACTTAGTTGAAGAGGATAACTTTTACTTGTAGAGTAGAACGAGCCTTTGGTCAAGCCTACGTGAGTAGCTGCACTCCCCTGCCATGAGCTTCAGTCAATCTCTTCAGGTCCATTTGCAGGACAGTGTAGGGCAGTCAGGCTTACAAAATTGCAGACGCACCCAAATGAGGTGCTGCACATGGCAGTCTGCCTTTCTTTTAAAAACTAAATAAACAAAAGGGGCAAATGGCATTAGTAATGGCTGGTTATTTATTAAGATTTCTCTCTGATGTATGTGACAGAAAGTAAATTCCAACCTTCAGCAAAAGAAAAGGTAATTTATTGGCTTAATACTCTTCCGGGAAATCCAAGGAGTTGGGCCAAGCACATGTCATTTAAGGCTTGAATGCCATTCCAGGCCCTCATCTTTCCTTAACTTGAGGGCCAACCACAAAAAGAATAAACCTCTCCCCAGCAGAAATAATCAGGGGGGCCATTTGGGTCATGTGAACACTGCTGAATTATTTATTGTTTCTAGAGAAATTATTTAAATTATTCTCTGGTTGTTTAGTTTAGATCTTGTTTCTTAGCCTCTCCACATTCCCCCCACCCTATTCATCCTCATGATTGATAGTTTTATTAGAATTACATCAGTGGAGAAAGGATACTGGGTAGTCAAAATTTTACCTGTGAAATATGAGAAAGTTATATGAGATGATCTTATAAGATTTCTACCTACTCTAAAAATTCATGATTGTGAGGATCAAAACAGGTATAGAAAGGATTTGAAAAATATCAATTATAGGGCTTCAGACAACACACAATAAATTGATTCCTTTCTTAGGAAGCATTTCTTAAGGTTTTATTGCCTTTCTGAAATTTTTTATTGACATAGAGTTGATTTACAATTTTGTGTTGATTTCTGCTGTATAGCAAAGTGATTCAGTTATACATATTTATGCATTCTCTTTCATATTCTTTTCCATTGTGGTTTATCACAGAATATTGAGTATTGCTCTGCTATACAGTAGGACCTTGTTGTTTATCCTGTTTTTTTAATTTTTAAAGTAATACATATTTATTACTGAAAATTTAGAAAACTGAGAAAATCTAACTGCTCAAAGAAGATCTCTGATAATGTTTCAGTGAATATCCAAATTTTTAAAGAATTTGATCAATTTGAACTAAAAGAAGGCACACCTGACTAAAGTCTGTTGCAAATTCTCTTGGTCTTTCATGTTTATAGACCAAGTTGAATACCAAATCTTGGCATTTCTGCTCCTAGTAACAGTGAGCAGACTTTTCAGTTAATTATGGCATGTATGCACTTTTGAAGGTCTTATTCCTCTAATCACTTACTACTGGCTGCTCTGCATTGTGCTTTAGTCAATAAAAATGCATGTCATTAACATCCAGTCACTGCTGCTCTATCCTGCATTACAAAACTTCATCAAAATGCACAGCTTGTCCTGACATAGTTCTGAAAGGTCTTTATATAAACGAGAATGGTGAAGTGTGGGTTGAATGGAACACATGGTTAATTTTGTGTTCATTCTACTCATTCATTCCTGCATGCATCATTCATTTACTCATTTATTCAGCAACTTTTAATTGAATTCCTATGATATGCCAGACACTTATAGGGTAGTAGAGAAATAAATGTGAACAAAACAATATGGTTTCTTTCTTTTCATAGTCTTGAGTTAAATGGGAAATTTGGAAAAAGTAAACAAGTCAGTGAAATAATTACAAACTATAATATGTGCTGTGAATGAAGCAAACAACGTTGAAAAGTAGAAAATTTAGACCAGATGAGTTTCATCTCTGCTTCAAACCATCCATAGCTCTGCACTGCTTATGTAATGGAGCCAACTCCTCAGCATGGCATTCAAGGTTCTTTATAATATGGCCCGTACTTGATAGTCCCAGGTTCCCATTGTGCCCAGCACTCAGACACATGCAAATATTCAGTGCTGTCTGGACATGTATGTAATGCCAAGGAGCTCAGGTTTTGACTTGCCAATAGTGATATAGAATCATTGAGTGGTTCCAAAGTGAAGCAGTGACACAGGCTTATAAGATGTATGCTTTGGATGGGTACTTTTCAGAGTGAAGTGTGCAGGAGGACCTGGTCAGGTGGATGCATGAGGACTTGTTAGGAAGCATCAGCAGGGTTTCATAATAGGATAGCATCACCTGAAGTGTCAGTGGGTATAGCAGATCTATGAAATACTGAGTTCAGTTCAGTCACTCAGTCGTGTCCGACTCTGTGACCCCATGGACTGCAGCTCGCCAGGCCTCCCTGTCCATCACCAACTCCCGGAGTTTACCCAAACTCACATCCATGGAGTCGGTGGTGCCATCGAACCATCTCATCCTCATCCCTACAGGAGACTGACCCAGACTTGCCTGTGAGTGTCCACGAGTGTCCAGTGGAGGCGTGGGTTGGTGGTGGCCTGCTGCAGGGTTGGGGGCACTGAGTGTGGCAGTGCATGCGTGGGAGCTTTTGAAGGAGGTTGCCATTATCTTCATTACCTCCACCATAGTTTGGCCCCAGGTAAATAGCAGGGAGAGAACACAGCTCCACCCATCAACAGAAAATTGGATTAAAGATTTCCTGAGCATGGCCCCACCCATCAGAACAAGACCCAGTTTCCCCCTCAGTCAGTCTCTCCCATCAGGAAGCTTCCATAAGCTCTGATCCTTCCCCATCAGAGGGAAGACAGACTGAAAACCACAGTCACAGGAAACTAACCAATCCAAACATATGGAACACAGCCTTGTCTAACTCAATGAAACTATAAGCCCTGCCATGTAGGGCCACCCAGGACGGACAGGTCATGGTGGAGAGTTCTGACAAAATGTGGTCCACTGGAGAAGGGAGTGGCAAACCACTTAAGTATTCTTGCCTGGAGAACCCCATGAACAGTATGAGATACTGAAGAGATCCATTTTATAGGACCTAGCTTGGGGGCCAGGAGACAGAGATAGCAAATGATTCCTACCCTCCTGACCTTGAAGAGCTTGGTAAGCTGCCAGCTGAGGCAGTAAAAGTAGCAATAAAGCGTGTTAAGGTAATAACACTACTTTAATCAATATATAGATTCTTCCAGAGAAACTTGGAAATAATTTCTTCCTCTGGGGCTCATCAGAATCTTACAAGAAAAGTACCCAGACTTCCTGCCGATGGTGTTCTCACATCAAAAGACACGGCAGAAAAGGTTATTTTATAAGTCTCTAACCTGATGTCTCACAAGGGTGGTCTATAGGCTGAATCTGCTTACAGACCAATGAGCTATCTTCTTAAAACATGGGAAGTTCCCCATGACATTTCTGATTTCCAGCTTCTCTTTTAAAAATGAGACCTGCTAACATTTTCATGACAACTATTGACTGGAAGTGAGGGGTGACCCTCTCCTTCCAAAGACTCCAGTTCACCAGGGGCCTCACCACTCCCTAATGTCCATCTGGAAAGTTGGAAAGTTCTCAGTGACTGCTCTGCACATGGCCTCTTGTGCAGTATGTGCAGGGACTTCTCAGGCTGAGACCCTGGGGCACGTGGGTGAGGTTGTAAACACAGTCATCCTTCTCTGTTCTAGGAAGCTTGGACTTTCTCCCCACTCCCCCTTCTCTGCTCCTCTGCTGGCCCTGGAGTGTCCCATGCCATGGCTGCTTTCCCCACTCCTAGGTCTCCCCCAGAAGCGTGTGCCAGTGGTTCATGGGGTCAAACCCAACACTCCGCCCTGTAGCAAGGAGTCTTACAGGTGAACTGTAGTCCACCCATTATTTAAGCTCTGTTGGCAATAACACTTTTAGTGATTTTCATAGGAACGTTTATAAGCACTTAGTCTGGATATACGACTCCTTCAGTGACCCTCGGGGTAGACATTATTATTCCCATGTTACAGGTGTGGAAACAGGTACAGAGAAGCGCATTGCACAAGGTTGCACTGTGGGTGATTAGGAAGAGAGAAGAATCTAGGTAAATCCTTAGCGTCTTCTCTTGAAGAATTTCTTGACTGATAAAATATTTTTAAGTAAAAATCATTCCTATGTTGTCTGTTTTTTTAAAACTTGCGTAGGATGCATATTTGGAACTACCTTTAAGAAGCCACATCTATTTGCAGTTGCTGGTCGACTCTAGATATGTGTCATATGCTTTCCTGTCCTGCCTCTTCGTGTGTGGATTTCTCCCGTGTGGCTTGTGGGTCACTCCTCCTTCTTTTTGCCCATGTGAATCCATGCTCTGGAAGCTTCCAGTTGCAATCTGCATATACCTCTTTTAAATATTTTTTAATTTAATTTTTAAAGTTGAAGTATAGTTGATTTAGAATGTAGTGTTACTTTCAGGTCTAAAACAAAGTGATTGAGATATATATTTATACATATATATTGTTGTTCTGTCACCAAGTCGTGTCTGACTCTTTGCGACCCACATGGACTGCAGCACACCAGGCCTTTCTGTCCCTCACCATCTCCCAGAGTTTGCCCAAGTCCATATTTTGTCAGAACTCTCCACTATGACCTGTCTGTCCTGGGTGGCCTTGCATGGCATGGCTTATAGTTTCATTGAGTTATGCAAGCCCCTTTGCCATGACAAGGCAGTGATCCATGAAGGGGATACACATATATGTATATGTCTATACATATATGTTCTTTTCACATTATTTTCCTTTGTAGATTATTATAAAATATTGAGTATTGTTCCCTTTGCTATATCAATTCAATTCAGTTCAGTCCTCAGTCGTGTCCGACTCTTTGCGACCCCATGAATCGCAGCATGCGAGGCCTCCCTGTCCAGCACCAACTCCCGGAGTTTACCCAAAGTCGTGTCCATCGAGTTGGTGATGCCATCCAACCATCTCATCCTCTGTCATCCCCTTCTCCTGCCCCCAATGCCTCCCAGCATCAGGGTCTTTTCCAGTGATACAACTCTTTGCATGAGGTGGCCAAAGTATTGGAGTTTCAACTTTAGCATCAGTCCTTCCAAAGAAAACCTAGGACTGATCTCGTTTAGAATGGACTGGTTGGATCTCCTTTCAGTCCAAGGGACTCTTAAGAGTCTTCTCCAATACCATAGTTCAAAAGCATCAATTCTTTGGCGCTCAGCTTTCTTTATAGTCCAACTCTCACATCCATACATGACTACTGGAAAAACCATAGCCTTGACTAGATGGACCTTTGTTGATAAAGTAATGTCTGCTTTTTAATATGCTATCTAGTTTGGTCATAACTTTCCTTCCAAGGAGTAAACATCTTTTAATTTCATGGCTGCAATCACCATCTGCGGTGATTTTGGAGCCCAAAAACATAAAGTCTGACACTGTTTCCACTGCTTCCCCATCTATTTCCCATGATGCGATGGGACCATTAGTTTTCTGAATGTTGAGCTTTAAGCCACCTTTTTCACTCTCCTCTTTCACTTTCATCAAGAGGCTTTTTAGTACCTCTTCACTTTCTGCCATAAGGGTGGTGTCATCTGCATATCTGTGGTTATTGATATTTTTCCCGGCAATCTTGATTCCAGCTTGTGCTTCTTCCAGCCCAGTGTTTCTCATGATGTACTCTGCATATAAGTTAAATAAGCAGGGTGACAATATACAGCCTTGATGTACTCCTTTTCCTATTTGGAACCAGTCTGTTGTTCCATGTCCAGTTCTAACTGTTGCTTCCTGACCTGCATATAGGTTTCTCAAGAGGCAGGTCAGGTGGACTAGTATTCCCATCTCCTTCAGAATTTTCCACAGTTTATTGTGATCCAACAGTCAAAGGCTTTGGCATAGTCAATAAAGCAGAAATAGATGTTTTTCTGCAACTCTCTTGCTTTTTCGATGATCCAGCGGATGTTAGCAATTTGATCTCTGGTTCCTCTACCTTTCCTAAAACCAGCTTGAACATCTGGAAGTTCACGGTTCACATGTTGCTGAAGCCTGACTTGGAGAATTTTGAGTATTAGTTTACCAGCGTGTGAGATGAGTGCAATTGTGCAGTAGCCTGAGCATTCTTTGGTACTGCCTTTCTTTGGGATTGGAATGAAAACCGACCGTTTCCAGTCCTGTGACCACTGCTGAGTTTTCCAAATTTGCTAGCATATTGAGTGCAGCACTTTCTCAGCATCATCTTTTAGGATTTGAAATAGCTCAACTGGAATTCCATCACCTCCACTAGCTTTGTTTGTAGTGATGCTTTCTAAGGCCCACTTGACTTCACATTCTAGGATGTCTGGCTCTAGGTGAGTGATCACACCATCGGAATTATCTGGGTCATGAAGATCTTTTTTGTACAGTTCTTCTGTGTATTCTTTGCTATATAGTAGGTCCTTATTGGTGATCTGTTTTAGTAGTGTGTATATATTAATCCCAATCTCCTAATTTATCTGCCTCCTTTTCTTTCCCCTTCAGTAACCAAAAGTTTATTTTCTATGTCTGGGTCTATTTCTGTTTTGCGTGTAAGTAATTTGTATCATTTTTTTAGATTCCACATATGAGCATTATTGTATGATATTTGTTGTTTTCTTTCTAACTTATTTCACTTAGTATGATAGTTTCTAGGTCCATACATGTTCCTGAATATACCTCTTATGAGTGAAATGGACATACTTTCTGAGGCAGTCTTTATTTCGAATATTTGTTTAGATTGTTATACTTTCTCAGAGCTTGTGTCCAGGCCATAGAATCTTAATTCAAAATATATGACCATGGTGTGTATACAGTCCTTCTAATCTCTACTGAAAGTTTTTTTTTTTTAGTTGCCTGTGAGTCTCCCTTATGAGGCAGTGAGATCTAAGGGTAGAAATCACATCTTACTCACGTGCATGCTCCAGTCTGGCTTAATTGATAAAGAGCATTGCATGGAATGAGAAGAGTTTGCCTTGTATCGACCTAGATGTCAGTTTTTATGTCCTTTTTTTTTTTTTATTTAATAGTGTGTTCAGATTCCTTTTTCTCTTTCCTTATCAAACCAGCTTGTTTGGAGAAGGAAATGGCAACCCACTCCAGTATTCTTGCCTGGGAAATCCCATGAGCAGAGGAGCCTGGCAGGCTACAGTCCATGGAGCTGCAAAAGAGTCGGACATGACTTATCGACTAAATAACAAACTCATCAGCTACTCCAAACCAGCTTGGTCGAAATGACAGAAACTCACTCTGAGGCATCAGAGACTAATACCAATTTTGTGTGGTAGTTCGTTTTCAATCGGCATCAAAGACTTCGTGCAGAAACATCCACAAAGAAAAGGTCAGTGACCAAAATCCCATGTGTGTGAGGGCAAGTACATTTTGAAATGTACAGGATGGTATGTTTGGAGCAGAGGTTCTGAACCAGGGATGATTTTCCCCTTCTTCTCCCCACTCAAAGAAATGTCTGGAGACATTCTTGGTTGTCTTAACCTGGGGAGGGATACTCTACTGGCATCTAATGGGTAGAAGTGAGGGATCCTGCAGTTCAGAAGACAGCCCTCAGAAAAAGGAATTTTCCAGCCCTATATGTCAATAGTAATAAGATGAAAAATTCAGATTGAGAGGGTTTCCTATTGCAGCTGTAACGAATTTCCCGAACACAGTGGCTTAAAACAGCACAAATTTATTTCACTTCTGGAGGTCAGAAGTCTGAATGGGTCTCACTGGGCTAAAAATCAAGATGTCAGCAGGGCTATGTTCCTTCTGGAGTTTCTAAGGGAGAATACATGTCCTTGCTTTTTCCAGCTTCTAGAGGCCACTCAGATTTGTTAAGTTGCTCCTCCTGCGCTTCTTCAAAGCCAACGATGTCAGGCCAAGTTCTCTGGGGCCATACCTTGACCCTTTTCCCTTTCACTTAAGACCCCTGATTATGCTGGGTCTATCCATATAAGCCGGGATAATTTCCCTGTTTTCAAGTCATGTAATTAGCAATCCTAATTGCATCTGCGACCTTAATTCCCCTTTGCTCTATAATCTAACATACTCCTAAATTTGGAGATTAGGATGTGGGCATTTTTGGAGGCTATTATTCTGCCTACCACAGAGGTCTGTCCTTGTCCTATGAGTGTTAGTACAACATAATCCTAAATCAAATTCATTTACTGCCTTTATCAAAACTAGTTTGCAAGTCATTTAAGTAATGCCCAAATACAATGATATGATTTTAAAATAATTGTGTTGACTGATCAAGATGTATAATTGATCTCATTCCCCTTCAATTATAGTTACTTACTGACCAAGGCCTGCAAAATGGCCTCCTATGGCTTTGTTTCCTGAACTATAGGACTTGTTAAGGGCTCTGGACTCAACCACACTGGCCTCCTAGTGTCATTACCTGATAAGTGGTTTATACACGAGGATCAATAGCCAAACGGAAATCAATAAGCCTTTTCATTAAGTGCCAGAGGCAACAACTCCTAGTATAAAGAGAGGAATTCAAGTGACTTCACTCCCCTTCCCTGAAAATGTAAGATATCAGCCTAAATCTCCTACCCAGTTATAGGCAGAGTGCAGGTGGATGAGAAAGAACCTGAGGTGGGCCTGCCCAGAGGTGGAGGTCCTGCTGAAGGGAGCAAGACAGTGTGCATGAGGACCAATCATCATCTGCTCCTACAAGTCAGCCTGAGAAATGAGGTTAATGAAAAAGCTAACATGAGTTTAGGTGGACTATTGGAGAGTTGCACTACCCTTAGGAGGCATATTGGAATTCAGGGGGCTTCAACAAAAAGATTGGGGTTACCAATAGTGAACAGAATGGGCAGTGGAGAGAGTACCGGTATTGGAATCAGAAGTTTCAGTGTGCTGGTGCTGGCTCAACTCTGCCTGGAAAGTCTGCCTTGCATAGCCTTCCAGGGCTTAAGCCACTGCCTCTGCTGTCCTACAGCCTGGTGTTCCAGCCCCCTTGAAGCAGGGCAGGTGCATGGAAGTTATTACTATTCTATTATTACTGTTACTTTCTCTACAGAAAATGCACCAGTAGATCAGTGGTCATTACTTTAAGAACACAGTAGGAACATAGCTCTAATTCAGGCACTCTCTAGCTTTTGATAATCAGACCTGAATGCCTGGCATGTCACAGAGACTGTGGTCCTGTTGTTTCCTGAGTTGCACGTGAGCCCAGAGGAACATTCTGTTTTGGAGCTGGCAATATGATTTATTTGAAAGTCTATAATGAACATGTGCTTCAAATGAAAGAACCAGGATGGTACTGCCAGGGCTCAGCCTATTACGCTAATGCTCTGCAGGGAGGTAGCTTGAAATTGCTTGTATGAAGGGAATGGAACACAGAGTGGAGAAAGGGAGCCTGCAGGCAGCCAGAGGTCCCCTGTTTCTTCACCTTCAATTTGCAAGCGTCTGGGATGCCAGCTGCAGTTGGCAGAGTGGTGACGCTGGTGCTGGCCTGGCAGGCTGGCTGGGCTGGAGAAGTGCCTTCCTTGCATCCCACAGTCTTCCCAGACTCACTTTTGCTGGCTCCCTTTTCTCTCTTTGGGTGAGAATCAGAAAAGAACAGAGCCCAGCGTCCCCACAGTGCCAGGGTGAAGCAGGTCACAGTTCTGGTGACAGGTGGAATGGCTGTGCCCCACTGGCACCAGCACATACATGCTGTCAGCCTGGAGAAGCACCCAGGGGCCCTGGGTGGACACTGGCCTCACAAGCTAGAGGGATGGCCTTTTGGGCAGCATAAAAAGCATTCTTTAAAGTGAGTGAATGACCCAGAGATGATGGCATTGTATACGCTAGTGCCAGCGGGGCACAGCCATCTCATCTGTCGCCAGAAGCATGACTTGCTTCACTCTGGCACTGTGGGGATGCTGGGTTCTGTTCTTCTTTCCTAACTCTAAGATGGGGACCTCAGAAGGTGCTGATACTGCCATTTGCAGCATATCTTGCTCTTGAAGCCTCATGTGCGCCCATCAGCCCTTCCTGGACTATATGAGAGTATATTCATCTCCTACAGCCACTGAGACAAATAACTACAAACCTAGTGACTGAAAACTACACATTTCTAGAAGTCAGAAATCTAAAACCAAGATGTCAGCAGGGCTGTGTTCCTTCTGGAGGCTTCAAGAAGAGTCTATTACCTTCCCTTTTTCAAAATCTAGAAGCCACCTGTACTCTATTCCATTCCAACTTCTGCTTCTGTCATCACATCTCCTGCTACAGACTCTGAGTCTCCTGCATCTCTCTTGTCAGAACCTTGTGATTACATTGGGCATAATCTCCCCATCTTGAGATCCTTAACTTAATCATATCTGCAAAGTTCCCTCCACTGTCAGGTAAAAGATTCTGAGACTGAGAGTCGAACATCTTTTGGGGGGGGGGGTGGCTATTTCTCAACCTACTAGTATAGGAGCACCACAGTTGGCTGTGTGGGATGGGGAGACCACATCCAACCTTTGCCCCGTCCAGCCTGGCAATGCCTCCTTCAGTGTGGTGGCATCAGACCCGAGGTCAAAGGGCAGCTCTGGACTCCACCTGCTAAGATAGGCATACCCCAGCCACTGCCCATAACCTCGTTCCTGATGCTACTCATCTTCCCACCACCTGCAAATGACCTTGCAGCTCCTTCCCTCCTTGCTCACTTTTTCTTCATCACTAGAGCAATCAGGTTGTGCCATTTCCCTCATTCTATCCTGGGATTCTCTTATTCATGTCCTGCTTCTGCACCTTGTGACCTTACTCAATAGACCATTTTCCCCGAAAGCTTGCCATGGCCTAACACGTCCTGTGAAGTCTGAGCACATTAGTGTTGCAGCAGAAATGCAGAGGTATGCTATCTCTTGAAGCCAAAGATAAGAGTCTGAGGGTAGCATATGGGAACAAGGATGAGATCTCAGTACTTCCTTGTCTCTTGTGAGCAGAACATCAGGCATGATGAGCAGGGGCAGAGAAGAAGTAGAACCAGTGGGACAATTGGGGGCAGGAAGCAGAGAGATTTGTCATAGATGAGGATGCCTCATGAGGAGACCTGCTTAAAACAGAGGATACAGTCACTGCCTAGGGTAGCTGTGGCGGGCCTGGGGCAGTTGTTCCCAAGAGGACAGACTAAGAACCCAAGACAAGACCTGGACCAACAAGAGAAGATCAGGAACCTCAGAGGGTGTGTTTTCTCACTTATTAGTAGAATGCATATTTTTCCATAGGTATTAGTTTCCTGCATTTCAGACTCTTTTGTTGACTATGAGATCGATTCCATTTCTTGGGGATTCTTGCCCACAGTAGTAGATATAATAGCCATCTGAATTAAATTTGCCCATTCATGTCCATTTTAGTTCACTGATTCCTCAAGATGTCTATATTCACTTTTGCCATCTCCTGCTTGACCACATCCAATTTACCTTGATTCATGGACCTAACATTCCAAGTTCCTATGCAATATTGTTCTTTACAACATTGGACTTTAATTTCACCACCAGATACACCCACAACTGAGCGTCATTTCTGCTTTGGCCCAGCTGCTACTATAACAAATTCCCCAAAATTTGGTATCTTAAAATAGAAGAAATTTATTCTCCCACTGTGCTGGAGATCTGAAATCAGTATCAGTGGGCTGAAATCAAGATGTAGGATGGCACTCCTTTTGGGCGCTCTGGGGAAAATCTGTTCCTTGCCTCTTTCAGCTTCTGATGGCAGCTGGCCTTCCTTGACTTGCGGCTACTTCAGTCTCTGCTTCTGCAGTCACATTACCTTTCTTCCCTGTGTGAATTGTCACTGTGCTCTTTTATAAGGATACTTGTAATCACATTATAGCCCATCCTGTTATTCCAGGATAATCTCCCCATGTCAAGATCCCTGATTTAGTCACACCTACAATGACTCTTCTTCTTTATAACATTTACAGGTTTCGGTAGTGAAAACTGTTAGGTAAAAGATGACCAGGACACCAAAAAGAGTGTCTAATAGACTTTAATGGTGAAGCGCTACCGGGCGGGGTTCCGGACTGAACGAGGCAGGTTGAGGAAGTCCGCGCCTGGACCATGTTGGGGGGGTGGTTTATATCGGTTCGTTGTGAGGGATGGTCTGGCAAGATCGCCAAAAAAGGTACGGTTAGTAGATGGGGGTTTGGATAGGTTGTCAGGTTGAGGTGTTGCGGGCTGATAGGTCCTTTACGCAGCTGAGGTGGGGATTGTTTTAGCTGGCCAAGTGTGCTGTCATTGCTCCTCGGGATCTGGGAGGATCCTTCTGTTAGGGACTTTCCTGCCGGCGGGAGAGAGGCGGCCCATCATGGCCCCCAGGTCCGGCCTTACAAAAACCTGTTATATTTGAGTGACTGATTTTCAACCCATGACACCATCTTTACACCAGCCTTGTCAATGGCCATGGATGAAGAAGGGAGGTGAGTGGCCACAGTGACATTTCTGGTGTCTCATCATAGCTCTGACCTTTGTAAAATCACTCACATGGTGAGTGCCAATGATGACGGGCCTGGCATTCTTAGAGAAAAGTGCATCTACAAGATGATTCAGCCTCAGCTTGTATTTCCTGCCCCAGCAGTAGAATCAGCTCTAGATAAGCCATGACGTCTTGCATTAGAGAACACTAATAGAATCACTAAGTGCTCATTGCTACTGCAGTGTCACTGCTTTTAGTCCCTCTTTGCTGAAAGAGCAAGAAAATATATGTGTGTTTACTAACCTGTGTTCTTCTAAGTGGCTGTTCACCTTAGATTGGGTATTTCTTGGATTCTTCCCCTTTATATTCCTAATAGGAATAGAATTGTTGGGTCCCAACAACAAGGTCCATCAGCAGGACAAGTCTATTAGAATTCACATAATGAATGAGTCTGGATGGACTTTCTTTATCCTAATGATCCATATTTGTCAAGCTGTATCCTCATAGTCTCCCTTCTATACTTCATAAGGTCTTACCCTGGGATTTAGACTCATGTTTTTTCCTTTTACAAACCATGCCTGGCTGGCCCTTTAACTTCTACTTATCCAAATTTCTCCAATTTTTTTAAGTCCAACCTGGATGATTGCATGCATGTGTTTCCATTATCATAATTCATCAAATTGTGTGTCTAGGATTTGTACAAATTTTCAAATGTATGCTTGTTGTTCAGTTGCCCAGTCCTGTCCAACTCTTTGTGACCCCGTGGACTGCAGCACACCAAGCTTCCCTGTCCTTCCCAGCGTTTGTTCAAACTCATGTCCATAGAGTTGATGATGCCATCCAACCATCTCATCCTCTGTCGTCCCCTTCTCCTCCTGCCCTCAATCTTTCCCAGCATCAGGGTCTTTTCCAGTGAATCAGCTCTTTGTATCAGGTAGCTATATCTCAATAAAACATTTACTTAAAAAAGATACCTTTGATCTAGGTAGAAGACATCAATGAGTTTGCTCCCATGAAGTTGAAAGTAAACTTCATGATACTAAAAATAAAACAGTTTTTATGCATCAGTTAAAATATGTTTGTCTTGAAGAAACCCCATTTCAAATTGGTTTAAACAAGGATTTTATTATCTTGGGTTTTAGGAAGTTCTGAGGTAGGAGGACTTCAGGCACAGCTGCTTTGGTGGCCCAGTGATGGCACTGAGGACCAATGTCTAATGGCCTGTTCAGGCTCCCTGGGCGCTGACTGTGTCCTGGTGTCAGCAGCCACATTGAAGCATCACTGTCAGACCTCTCAGTACTCAGAGTATCTCTTCCTGTGGCTCCCCTTAAAGAGCACAGGAACCTTCCCAATAGCTTCCCCCTCTCAAAAAAATCTTCCCTTCAACACGCCCTGAGTCAGAAATTTAAAAGAAAAGGGAGGAGGCTTGGGCTTCCCTGGTGGCTCAGAGGTTAAAGCGTCTGCCTCCAATGCAGGAGACCCGGGTTCGATCCCTGGGTTGGGAAGATCCCCTGGAGAAGGAAATGGCAATCCACTCTATTATTCTTGCCTGGAGAATCCCATGGACAGAGAAGCCTAGTAGGTTACAGTCCACGGGGTCGCAAAGAGTCAGACACGACTGAGCGACTTCACCTCACCTCACCTCACTCTTGGTATCTTTATGTAGGTAACAAATACTTCTGAAGAAGAAAGCTCTTTCAGGCAGACTCACATTTCTGGGATTTTTCCTAATCACCCTTAAAAACGTATTTGTTGGCTCTTCTCTGCTTTGTCGTCTGATACTGTTGAAATCTGGTTTGACTGGCCGTCCCTCTCCTGGCCTGCTAGAGGGAAAAATGGGCAGTGGAGGATCAGGCAGTGCCTGTTAGGAAGGAGATGCCTGGGTAGTTACCATGGGCCAGGAAACAGCTACAGTGCCCTGAGCAGGGCTGCAGGGTTGGTGAAACAGGTCCTAGACCCAGCTCCTGGCCCAGGAGTTTGGAGGTGGGCTCAGTGCCTCACAAGTGTTCCTTCAAATTTTTAAGCACCATTCTCCTTTTATATTTTGATGATAAATTTATTAATATCTTTCTCCCTACTCTTCTGTAAACTGCTCAAGACTAGAGAGCGTGCCATCTATTTTGCCTAGCTTTGTATATCCAGCTTTGTACACCATCCAGAAAAGCATCTGGGGTATATAGGGGTTTGCCACTCCTGCTTGAATCAGTGAATATAGTGGAAAGGGTATTGGTTTTGAGAACAAGCCAATGTGGGTTCATTGCTTAACCCAGGGGAACATCTCAGCTTCTGGCTTTCACCTAGGGTCACTTAACTTCTCTGAACCTAAGGAGAACACTACCTTTCAGTTATGTCCAACTCCTTGGGACTCCATGGACTGTAGCTCACTAGACTCCTCTGTCCATGGAATTCTCCAGGCAAGAATACTGAAATGGGTAGCCATTCCCTTCTCCAGGAATATGCCCAACTCAGGGAACAAAGAGGTCTCTCACACTGCAGGTAGATTCTTTACCATCTGAGCCACCAGGGAATCCTTTAGGAGAGCTTAATATGTGTTAGTGTGTCCCCTTAGGAGAACTTAACACATGCTAATGTGTCCCTTGTTTTTCACTCCCCTGACCCCAAACCCCACCAGACTGCTTCTTTACAAATCAAATAGGAACCAAATACTCTCTCTTAGAATGGTTATGGAAATTAAATAAAGTAAAATGTGTGAAAGAAAGTGCTTTGTAAAAGTTGATGCTAAAATTATGAGGATCATCATTTAAACAGGAGAGTGGAAGAGCCCTGAAGTCTGTTTCCAGCTCACAAGATTCTAAAAAGTACACAAAACTTCTTGCCCTGCAATTGATTTAGCTCTGTGTCATTTAAAGACCTCAGCGGCATTTTTGAAGGTTGATTATGCAAAGCAAAATGGACTATATTTTTAAGCATTTTTGTATTATTGATGCTCTGACATTTGGAGCCTTGATCTTGGAGAGACTGCCCCTCCCAGGGCCAACTAATTTCTAAAGGTAGTGAATGACTTTCCCAAGAGTGCTCCTGTGATATACCAACCAACTAACCCAGAGCCCACACCTACATCATCTCCATTATTAAACTCACAGAGAACAAGTCAGTATTCCTCCTGCCCTCAATTAGCCCAGAGCCAGGTCTCAAACACCCAGAGACCACCCACACAGAGCCTGCTGAACTCCTTCAAACTTTCCCACCCTAAGCTTACGATTACACCAATTTTGCCTAGCCCATCCTTTCTGGGGAAACCCCCCCAAAAGCTCTGGGCCCTGCTCTCTTCTCTCTCCTCTTCTGCCTCCTTACCTACCTCGTGGCCTTACATGGCATAGCATGGTATACGTCTTATTTCTAGGGATCTGCGACTATAGATTCCTTCTATCACAGTCTTGTTGGTGTCACAGGGACAAGGGAGCTTGGGGTCACCCCTGTCCTTTGGGCAGTGGGGATGGAGAGCAGGAGTAAAGAAGAGAAAGGAATAAAAGAAGAGAAATGCTAGAATCCTATCATCCTACCTCCCAGGTATCTATGTATCTATATATCAACATGTGTGTATATTTACAAAATTGGTGGTATACTGTTTATTATTTACTATAAAGCATATACATATAACATACAAGCAAATGGAGTTACACTATAATATTGGCATTTAGCTACCTTTTGTTAGCAGCATTCTGTATAGTGGATTGTAGTAGTATTTTGCATAAATTGGCACTTTTCAAGTTTGGTTGTGCTTCATAATAACCTGGGAGAGCTTAAACCTTTTTGTAAATCCCAGGGCTCTTTCCCACATGTTACTGTGTCAGAATTTCTGGGTTTGAACACTGCATTTTTCGCAAGCCCCCGCTGGAGGTTCTGACCCAGCCCAGCCTACTGCGACTCATTTTCAGAACCACTGGTGTCTGCGTGCCGTCGTGAGCAGGCAGAAGTGGCAGAGGGCCCAGGACCACCTGGACACACAGTGAGAGCAGAGGAGCTAGGAAGGGCCCACTGCAGGGTTTCTGGCTTTCTCCTTGAGAGCATCACACAGTCAGGGTCCTGAGGCTGACATGGAAGAGAGGACTCCGGGAAAGAGGAAAGGCTGATCGAAATGAAGAAGGACTGGGGTCTTTCTGTGTGTGACCTCATTTTGGAAATTCCTCACATGACGTATCATCCACCCCCAACCCTGTATCTCATCTTCCAATAAGACCACCACAGATATCTATCCCCCACTTTTTTTTTTTTTTTTTCCTGTGACCGTCTCTGATCATTACTTTCATCTTCTTCAACTCTCCCCTGAGGGCTGGTCCCTGCTGCTGTGTCTGGGTGTCTGCTCAGGGGACGATGGCATCACAGCTGACTCCAGCTGAGCAGCTTCCTCACAGCCTCACAGACACCCCTCAGATCTCAGCTCTAGTCCCACCCTGGGGCTGAGAGAGCCTCTAAGCCCTTGTGAGTGAAAACATAGTCCCAGACCAGCAACAGTAATCTCACCTGGAAGCTTGTTAGAAACACAGAATCTCAGGCTGAATCCAAACCTGCATTTCCCCCAGATCCCAGGGGATTCCCATACACATGAAGCCCTGTTCTAACGGGTAACATCTTCCAAAGAGCACAACTGCTTCCAGTGCCCTACCCTCAAGGACCTGGTTCAAGGGGTGACATCAGAGGCTTCATGTTCAGGCAAGCCACCAAGAAGCTCAGGAAGGAATCTGGCCCTGCGCTTCGTCACTGGATTGGCCAGAAGCTCCCCAAGTTTAAGGTGAGGATTTAAGCCATTCTCCAAGAGGGTGTCAAGCCCCAGCACTTTATGGAGGCCTGCAGCTGTGCTGGTTCTTGATCCTGGGGACACCTGGCTGCTATTGTTCGGGGAGAATAAAGACCAGCAGGGACAGAATCGCTGCAAAAACTGACTCCTTTCTGTGTCTGGAGTGACAGGCCCAATTCTGTTTGGGAAAAAACACAATGGCTCTTTATTCACTGGATGTTGCAGGATTTCAATGTCAGACACCAGCCAGATAGACCAGGGGATGATTAAGAGACAAAATACAAGGCATTGTGTGCACGTCACCTTGAAAGCACTATTGTTAACAGCCTTTGTTCACACACCCCCTGCCTGGGCCCCTCCACCTTCCTCAGAAATACTGTAGACCTTGAACATGCTCAGGTCTGTTCAGCTCTTCTCAGGAAAATGAGAGTAAAGCTACAGCAAATTCTGATGGAGTCTTCCAAGGGTGAGTGGGGAGGGAGAGATGCAGGGGTAAAGGACAGGTGGACAGAAGGTGACAGTGAGGCTTGGTTAAGTCAGACCACTGCAGATCAAGGAAGAGATGTTGGTAGGGAGATCAATAAATGTTGTACTGGACTCTGAGGAGAAGAAAGACGAGGACAGAGAAATGCTACCAGTGGTTCACACTAGGAGACATAATGTCAGGAAGCCCGAGTTCAAGTCCCACACCCCATTTAGGGCTACGTGGCTTGGGCATTTTGCGTGTCCTTTCTGAGTCTCATTTTCCTCATCTACGAAGTGCAGATACTGACATTTGCCTCTTGAGGGGATGCAACAATGAAACGAAATGGAGCGTGAAAAAGGAGCTAGCCTACTTGGCACAAAAATCATAAGTTCTAGTTCAGAAAACGTCGCTTTCTGTTGTCTGTCCCCTAATACAGACCACCGCCCCTAGCCCTGCCAGTTCCACACCCTAAGAAAGAGTCAAGGCCTGATCCCCAACAGCAGTGTGGGGGAGGGGACGAGGCAAGTCTAGTGGCAGTGAGAACTATGACAAGTGTCCTGGGGGTCATTCATTATGGTCTGAGCTAAGGCGGGGCGTGTGGGAATGGAGAAAAGGCAGCAATTTTAAACAGGATCTGATGTCATCAAATTTGCATGTTAGAATAATCACTTTCAGGCACTCTGAGTGACCCGGCCTGTGTTGTTACCCTTTGAATTATTTGACTGTTTCACATGAATTGTCCTATTGTCCAATCCCTGTTCCACTCACTCTTGTCCTCAGCTGGTAATAAAGGACCACTCCTTGCTCTCAGTTTCCAGAGGTTGCTGCTTAGGACAGTCCTGCCCGCTACCATGCTGTGGCAGCCCGGTCTAGGAGGCCAGTCTTCTTTCTTTGGTCTTTATGGGATTCCCTTCCTCAGAACCCTGGCCCTAATGCTACATCAAGTGAGCTTCCCTGTGAAGTCATCCCGATTCCTGAGGAGAGGTTGGTCTCCACTCTCCCTGGTGCCACTGCTTCTTTCAAGCAGGCTTGCTGTTGCAGCCAGGGCCCCTGCTCATCCTGGCCACCTTACCCAGCCCTTTGGCAGGCTGAGGGCTGGCAGTGCCTCTCTCCCCATGTGTATTCTACTTTAACAGAGGGGGACAAACAGCCCTGATGTGTCTACACTGGAGTTGCCAAGGTGGCCAACACAGTGACGGATACCACAGGACACCAAGTTGCCTCTCTCCTCTGAAGAACCAGGCCTGTCTTCCTGGGCTGTGCTGAGCACCCAGCTCTTCCCTTTAGTGCAAGTTCACTCTCTCTCATGCCAAGAGCAGGCTCATCCTCACCCACCCTCTGGACAAGTGCAAGTGCTGCTGTGTACCAGAGGTGGGTTCTGCTGGGGTTTACACTGGATGTTGAGTGCAGCTGTATGTTCCTATCTCATTCCCTTCCTTTGACTTGGGGGATTACTCTCTGCTAAGGGCCCTTCAACTCTCATTGGTCAGGATGCTGAAATTCCCAGTCTTGACGTTCTCCCCAGCTAGATCGAGCTACTTGGAGATGGGTAGGCTGGACGGGCATAAGGGCATGCTGGGGGTGCTGGCCAGGGAGCACGAAAGGGTGCTGCAGGAAGATAAGGGGGTCTAGACTCCTCCTCACTTTTACTTCTGGCAGGTTGAAAAACTTCCTTTCTGAGGACTCCTTGCTCTTTAATAAAGGCAATTCACCAGGGGCTTATTTAATAGTATTTTAACATACCCCAGATATTTTGGCTATTTGGCCTATTTGAAATGTCAGTCTTAGATTCATCTCACTTGATTTCCTTATTAACTTCTTTGTTTGGGGGCAGAGGATTGAGATAATTCAATATATTACAGCTTCTTATAAATTTTAAGGGTTGGAAAATTTTAATAAAACTGATAGGCTTTCTCCATCTGGAGGAGACGTGCCTCATTAGTTTATTCATTCTGCAAATTTCAGAACACCTCCTTTTCATAACTGAGCTCCCTACTGAATGTGAGGCTATGCACACACACAATGTCCAGCACCACAATGTCCTTTAAGAAACTGCCTTTATTTCCTCCTATGGCCTGGAGAATTCTTTAATTTGGCATGAGTTTTGCTGTGGATATCTTCTCCTTTACCTTAACCTCTGAACCTCATACTAACCTAAAGAATAAAGCAAAAGATTCACTCTCTTACTCTCCTTTCTTCCCAAAGTGCCAATCTTGCCAAACTCTCTCTTATTTATTCACACCTTATTCCCAAACTTAGTTGCTCAAGCCATCTGACAGGTAGGCAAGAAGAAGCTCACATGTTCATGTTTTTCTAGGGAATGACATTCTGATAACAATTATGGAAATGAGTTGTTCTAGTCACACAAGGCACAGTGAAAAATGGGGCTAGAAGGAATTGAACAACTGTCAGGGTCCAAGATACCACCGTGGATGAGTTCCTCTGAACTGTTCTGTCTCTCTCCCACCTCCTCTCTCCACTTCTGTTTCTCTGTACAGATACACCATTGTCCTTTCTCTATCAGTCAATTTTCTCTGCTTACTAATGAGTCCTATATCTTACAAGCTTGCAATGGTCCATGGTGACCTCTCCCATTTGATCGTATAAAATTTGGGCTTCAGTTCCCACTAAATGACTCATTCTCTTGGCCATGGTCTGCTGATGAGTCTGTGGATGAGCCCCCATGGGTTGGTGGTCTACCTTGGTCTAATCTGCTTTAGCCAAAAGGTCCTGGGCCACATCGGACCGAGCACTGGCCTGAGTATTAAAGGCAGGACAGTGTCCTTCAGAAAAGACTGTGGGTGTGGAAAGCACACTAAAGGGAGCCCATGCCAGCATTATTCCTGCTGTGCTGAGAATCTGAGCTCATCTCTGTATTTCAAGAAAAGGAATGTGGTCTCCATGGCAGGTGAACTCTGAGGCAGGGAGTTGCTAAGGGTATAAACTTCTTTCAGAAAGAGCCTGGTGATTTGTAAGTAAATACCACTAATCTTCAAAGAACAATAAAAGAACGTGCTAAGAATCTCCTGTTATGTCTACTAAGAATGACCTTTTCTGGACTCTGCAGTCAGGAGTAGGTGGAGAGGGAGATCAAGAAGGGCTGTTTCTCCTCTTTCACTCAACTTTGTCCAGGGGCTTCCCTGGTGGCTCAGCTGGTAAAGAATCCACCTGCAATGTGGGAGGCATGGATTTGATCCCTGGGTTGGGGAAAATCCCCTAGAGAAAGGAACAGCTACCCACTCCAGTATTCTGGCCTGGAGAATTCCATGGACTGTATAGCCCATGGAATCTCAAAGAGTTGGACACGACTGAGCAACTTTCACTTTGTCCAGGGAAGCCTATTTGTCTGGCCTTCCACAGACTAGTCACAAGAGAGAAGCAAAGGTGATTCTCCTCTGTTTTATACCAAGGAAATTAGGAGTGGGTATGTCCTGAGAAACAGCTAATACAATCTGGATGAGAAAAAAAAGGAAAGATTGTTAGAAGTCAAAACAGGGGGTGCACAAAAAAGAAAACATTCTTTTGATGGGGAGAAATTTTCCCTGGGGAGGTGTGATCATCTTTCTCTAGAAAGAGCTCCCTTAGTCCTACCTGGTGAGGTTTAATCTGAGTGATTTGAAGGCAGGAGGATGATACTGAGCATGCTCAGCTCAGCTCTACTCACTGTCTCTTGGGCTTGAGCTGTCCACAGGGTATAGAAGTTTTCTTCTGCTCCTCGATGTCTCCCCTGAGTTGCTAACTCACTGCTGTGGGAGAACCTGTCCTGGGTCAGTTCCAGGAAATTGGAGGGTAGAGAAGGCAGGGTGGCCTGAGGGCTTCAAGAAACAACTTCCAGAAATTCTTTAGCTTCACCCTTTTCTAAGTCCTCAGAGTTTTTCCCATTCAGCTTGCAGATGAGGTTGAGGGTAGCATGAGAAATACTCAAGGGAAGTTTTTATGGATTATGCTATAAAAGAGAACACACGACTTTTCTTATGATCCACTGCCTAAAATTCATATGGCCAAAGTTACCTGTAAGAGAGGCTGAGAAATGCATAATGCAGCTGTGCCCAAGAGAAAGGATAAATACAGATATTAGTGAGCAGTAGCTGTATGTGCCACAGTGCGTGCATGCATGCTTAGTCGCTCGGTCATGTCTGACTCTTTGCGACCCCATGGACTGCAGCCTGCCAGGCTCCTCGGTCCATGGGGATTCTCCAGGCAAGATTACTGGAATGGGTTGCCATGCCCTCCTCCAGGGGATCTTCCCAACCCAGGGACTGAACCCAGGTTCTCCCACATCGCAGGTGTACTTTTTACCATCTGAGCCACCAGGTAAGTCCAAAAATACTGGAATAGGTAACCTATCCCATCTCCAGGGGATCTTCCCGACCCAGGAATCAAACTGGGGTCTCCTGTGTTACAGGCAGGTTCTTTACCAGCTGAGGTACCAGGGGAGCCTATTTACCACAGTGGGGAAGCCTAATTCTAGAGTTCATTGTTAGCAGGCTCTCTTGACTGCAGGTGGAGAAGGCAATGGCACCCACTCCAGTACTCTTGTCTGGAAAATCCCATGGACAGAGGAGCCTGGTAGGCTGCAGTCCATGGGGTCACTAAGATCGAACATGACTGGGCGACTTCACTTTCATTTTTCACTTTCATGCATTGGAGAAGGGAATGGCAACTCACTCCAGTGTTCTTGCCTGGAGAATCCCAGGGACAGTGGAGCCTGGTGGGCTGCCATCTATGGGGTCGCACAGAGTCGGACACGACTGAAGTGACTTAGCAGCAGCAGCAGCTTGACTGCAAATACAAGCCACATTTGTTAGTAATAACGGTGTTGTTCTAATCTCTCTCCTGTCACCCTTTGTTTGATTTTATAATCTATTCAAAGCTCTTGTGGGGAACAGAGGCTATTTTTGGACCCCTCAACTGCAACATTTGGTGCAGGTCCTTGGAACACTGAGAAATAAAACACAGGAGTTGAATAACAAATTGGAGGGAATTGGACTCTAATTTTCTTCAAACCAGATGGGTAAAGAATATGATTTTGGACCTTAAATCCTTTGGACTTTAATATATTTGAACTCTGACTTAATCATTGACTTTAATCATTGAAATTTAATTTCTTCCCAGAAAATTCATGATGAGAAAGGGTTGATATTCAAACTTGGAACATCTTGTAATTGGTATTTTATTGCTGGAATATCTTAACATGATTTAATTTCTTTGTAGAGAATATAATGATTAGAGTGACAATATAATTTATCACCCAAACTAGGATAGTTCTGAGAGAAAAAGGAGGCTCTATTAATAATTATGCTGGGACAACGGTCGTAAACCTGTACTGTTTGGGCCGGGCTGGACTGTATGATCACTCTAGCTGTATCAGATAGCATGGAAGGACAACGTTAAGAAAGAGAAGTGGAATGGGGAATTAATTAACAGCAGTACAGAGATTTAATGGAGATTTTCTGACTCACCTAAGAGCCCTGTGGGGATCAATTCTAACGTGTCCAACAGTGGTTCCAGGAGGGTCCACAGGGGAGCTGTACCAGTCATGGGCCACACAAGGGAAGGATGAGCCATGGTAGATATTTCAGAAAGAAGGGACTTAGTGCAGAACTGCGGAGAAGGCAATGCACCCCACTCCAGTACTCTTGCCTGGAAAATCCCATGGATGGAGGAGCCTGGTAGGCTTCGGTCCATGGGGTCGCTAAGTCGGACCTGACTGAGCCACTTCACTTTCACCTTTCACTTTCATGCATTGGAGAAGGAAATGGCAACCCACTCCAGTGTTCTTGCCTGGAGAATCCCAGGGACAGGGGAGCCTGGTGGGCTGCCGTCTATGGGGTCGCACAGAGTCGGACACGACTGAAGTGACTTAGCAAGTGCAGAATTGGATACACAGGTGCTGCTGCTAAGTCGCTTCAGTCGTGTCCGACTCTGTGCGACCCCGTAGATGGCAGTCCACCAGTGCTAGAGAGCTGAAATAGCAAAGAAGAATGGTAGCCTAGGGGTTACAACTGCAGACAGCAGCTACCACCCCTAAGACTGGAGAACAGAAGGAAGGAGGCATTACCCTAGGAGTTCAGAAGAGGGCCCCCAGGACAGATGCTGAGGTCTCTGGGGCAAGGTCCAGGCACCTGAGGAGAGGTGTGGTCTGAATCCTGCTAGTAACCCTGAGGAGATGATGGGGAAGCTGATGATTGAAATATAGAAAGGAAGCCCTCTATATTCCCCAAATTGTGTTCTTTTTTCCATATCCTGCCCATCTCCCTTTGGCAGACCTTGCCTAACAAAAAACAACTAACAAAGGAATTGGGAAATGTGGTTTGCAGAGTCCCAGCCTCAGCTTCAGCATCAAATGGAGTGGAGGGTGGGCTTGGAGCAAAGAAACAGTAGGGGCATAAAGGGTCCAGATGAAGCGGGTAGCATTGGGGGAGTACCTGATGAAAGAGGAATAGAAAGGTCTTGATAGAACTTATGAACTCCTCATCAGAGGATTACCAAACCCCTGGATGACCATAGGCTTAATATTTAATCACAAAGAGTTAAGAACAAATGATTGTGGAAAGTCAGCGGTGGATGATGCTTCTTCATTTCTGATGTGCCCTTTCATGGAGAGAGGTCACATTTTCAACTTTTATTTGCTTTTCAGTTTTTGAAGAGAAAGGAATGGCCTTATCTGTGTCATGAATTTAGAGAGAATAAACTGGGCATGCTCAGCTCAGCCTTCCTCCTCTCCTGGGCGCAAACTGTTTGCAGGATGCTAGTGTTCTCCTCTTCCCCTTTATCCATAAATCTTATTAGTTCACTAATATTTATCAACACGTACTCTATCTTAACAGCTGCCGCTGTTGCTGCTGCTAAGTCGCTTCAGTCGTGTCTGACTCTGTGTGATCCCATAGACGGCAGCCCACCAGGCTCCCCCATCCCTGGGATTCTCCAGGCAAGAACACTGGAGTGGGTTGCCATTTCCTTCTCCAATGCATGAAAGTGAAAAGTGAAAGTGAAGTCACTGAGTTGTGTCCAACTCTCAGCGACCCTATGGACTGCAGCCCACCAGGCTCCTCCATCCGTGGGATTTTCCAGACAAGAGTACTGGAGTGGGGTGCCATTGCCTTCTCCAAGGGGATACAGTGGTGAATAAAATAGGCAAAGATCCTTGCCTCATGGGAGATGTGGGCAACGAGCAGTAAACATAATCGTAATCACATTATAGAGTGCATTGGAAGATGATAGATGCTGGTGCAAAAAAACAAACACAGAGCAGTGCAGGAGACCAGGATTGCTGAACTGGCAGCCGCAGTGTTAAAGAAAGTGGTCTGGGTAGGCTGACTTAGCAAGTCCATTTGAGCATATGAGGAGAGTCATTTGTCTGCTCACATTCAGAACCCTGTACATGCCATAGTTCTAGAGGTGAATATTGACCATTCTTGGAGAAGGAAATGACAACACACTCCAGTATTCTTGCTTGGAGAATTCCATGGACAGAGGGGCCTGGTAGGCTGCAGTCCATGGGGTTGCAAAGAGTCAGACTTGACTGAGCAACTAAGCATACATACATGCATTGATCACTCTCTTTCTCAGTCCAACCATCACTTTCCCCCAGTCCTGGACATGCCCTGAGTATCTTGTTTGAGTAGGACTATGGGCTATGGCCCACAGCAGAGATAGGTTTATCACTAGGTTTACCTGTTGAGGTGTCATCTTTGAGCAAAGTGTAAATCATAATTGCCTATAATTAGTGCTTTACCCTGCTTTGCAAATAGATGCACATGGTCAGTTAGCCTACCCACCTCATCCTGCCTCCACTTTGCAGCCAGGACAGCAGTATTAAACAGTAACTATTGCTGTTGGCAAACAAATGTGCACACTGTTTTTAAGGCAGCAATCCTTTAAGGCAGCAGTCCTTAAAGTGTGGTCCAGATCCTGGTGAGTGGAGAGGACCTTTCAGGGAGGGTCTGTGAGATCAAAGCCATTTTCATAGTAGCAGTAGAATGTTTTGAGGGCCTTTTTCATTTTCTTTCTCTCTTGTGTACAGTGGAATTTTTCAGAGGTCACATGGCATGGAATAGCACAACAGATTGAGTGCAGAAGCAGATTAAAATACTCCTTTTTTCCCCTAACTACATATTTGTGTGAAGCCTGATTTTCTTTACATATTTCTATCAAAACAACATATTGCCACAGATTGAATGCAGAAGATCTGAAAATCCAGCTGTCTTCTATTAAAGCAAACTTAAAGAGATTTATAAAAAGTTAAAACAAGTTGGTCTTCCTGCTAAATTTTTTTTTGAAGAGGGAAATAGTTACTTTCCGTATAGAAGATATTTATGTTACTATGTATTGAGTTTATTATTGTTATTTATAAAGGAGTTCATAGGTAAATATTAAATAGTTTCTCACATTTAATTTGTAATGCAGTAAATATCTATGGGTATAATCCACATAAACAAGCATGTGAAAGTCAAGTCAGTTGTATCTGACTCTTTGTGACCTCATGGACTGTAACCTGCTAGGCTCCTCTGTCCATGGAATTCTCCAGGCAAGAATGCTGGAATGGGTTGCCATTTCCTACTCCAGGGCAATCTTCTCAATGCAGAGATTGAACCCAAGTCTTCTTCTTTGCAGGTAGATTCTTTACCATCTAAGCTTCCAGGGAAGTTCATAAACAAGCATAAAGGGGTCCTGAGTCTGAAAAGTTAAGAAAGATTGCTCTCAAGGGCTTCAGTGTAATACCCTATCTGCATGTTTTTACAGCCCCTAGACATCCCTTCAGAGGCATCATTCCTTGTTCTCAGACATCACATAAACTCATGGCCATGCTTCCCCACTTGATTTCATTTGGGTATCTACCTGCATGTAAAACACTGTATACTAAGGTCTGTCTTCTTGTGGTGAAAGAGCATTTAGTCCAGAGTGGAGAAAAGAAACAACATTTAGTCCTGGGTTTACCTAACCATTATCTGGAGAGTTGCAACGTGATGAAGTTGGACTCTTAGAAGAACATTTGTCCTCAGGTTGGACCCAGGGCAACTGGACAGAGGTAAGCCAAGGTGGCCCACACCCTTCCTGGACATGAGAAACTTGGGCTTTAAAGACCTGGCATGCTGTTAAGCACTGGTTCCTAAGTACTGGCACCTCCAAAAGCTGCAGGAACCCCTGCACAAGAATCACCTGAGTTCCTTGCTGTACATACAGACTTTCAGGCTGTACTCAGAGACCAATGAATCAGAATGCAGTCAGAGATCTCAAGATCTGTACTTCTTTCCTAAGCCCATGAGTGATTCTGTGATGCAGCAAGATTTGGAACCCTTTGATCAGCCTTCTTAAACCCTGTCAAATCATCATGGAGATGAGTCAACATGCTTTTGACCTCAAATATTTCTCCTGGCCATCTCCTCCAGGCTCAAATTATCTACATTTTTTGGCAGTTAGTTCTTTGGCGATAGGGTAGCAATGCCTCAAATGTTCCTTCTTTCCATGAAATCCTCTCTGGAAGAATGCTGATGTGGCTGTACATGGGGAGTAACACAGCAGGTGTGTTATCTACCTGCTATACATGAGGGATGAGAAAGAGCAGAAAGAAGGAAGAGACTCGTTGGAAGGACATGGGGGTTGGAGTTATAAGTAAGAACTTAAGGACTCCAGGACCCCTCAATAGGCAACAAGAGAACAGAAGCTGGATATTGATTTCCACTGGAGTGACACTCAAGACTCTATGAGGAGCCAAGATATTTCTGCAGATTTTGAAAAATGTTGGCATCAATATTCCTGTTACTGGATGTGAATGATACATTGCTGGCTCAGAATGCAGAGAAGGAACCCAGAAGCATTTTTGGGCCATCTCATCTTGTGTGTAATCGAGACCCAGTTGATCACCTTCCTGTTTCCAATCTGGCTGCCTTCTCTGCACTACTTCTAGAATAATGGTCCTAAAAGGCTTTGAAAAGCTACAGTTTTAGAAACTTTTAATTGTGAAATATAACACACATTCATAAAAGCTCACCAAATGTAAATATATAGCTTAATGAGTAATTAGAAAGTGAACACCTGGAGCAAGAAATAGAACCTTACCAATCCCTCTTCTGCAGGCTCCCTCCCAATCACAGCTCTTTCCCATCCCACAAAGGAGCCCCACTCTTGGCTTTTATAAATTACTTTATAAAAGTAATTTCCTTGCATTGCTTTAGAATTTTATCACCTGTGTATGCATCCCTAAAGACAATATTAAAATTTGACTGGTTGTGAATTTTATATAATTGAAATCATATAGTATCTTTTAGTATTTATCTTCTTTACTTTTATATTATGTTTTTAAAGATTTTTTTTATGATGTGACAAGCAGCTGGGGTGGGGTTTTTTTTGGTCATTTTTGGTGCTATAAAGTACTTTATTGTATAAAATATACCATAATTTTTTTAAATCTATTGTCCTGATGGGCATTTGTTTCACCTCCAATTATGGTTCTTATAAATCAGTATTATTATGATTGTTGTTAAGTTGCTAAATTGTGTCTGACTCTTTTGTGACCCCATGAACTGTAGCCCACCTGTCTCCTCTTGTCCTTGAGATTTTTCAGGGAAGAATACTGGAGTGGGTTGCCATTCCCTTTTCTAATTATTATGAATATTCTTTCACATATATTAAGGCTCACATAATTATAGTCTTCTGTAGTATCTTTACTCAGGAACAGAATTGCAAAGTCATAGGGTATATACATCCTTAATTTTATTAGTTAAAGGTAGATGGTTGTAGGAGCTTTCCTTGTGGCTGAGATGGTAAAGAATCTGCCTGCAATGTGACAGACTCTGCTTTGATCCTTAGGTTGTACTAAATATTTACCCCCAGAAAACAATGAAAATTTCTGATGCTTCACATCCTCACCAACTTGATATTGTCAAAGTTTTAAATTTTTGCCCATCTGGTGGGTGCATATTAGTATCTCATTGTGATTTAATTTACTTTTCCCTGACTTCAGTGAGATTTAACATCTTTTCATTTGGTGTTTTATTGGCCTTTTGGAAAATTTCTTTTCTGAAATCAAGTCCTGATCACTTTCTATCTGTTTTCACTTATCTTTTCTTAGTGATTTATGTGAGTTTTACATATTCTAAATACTAGATCTTGGTCATCTGCAAATATTTCCCATTCTATCACTTGCTTTTTCACCCTTTTTTATGTCTTTTGATTTTCTAATTTTTTGGTAATCAAATTCATTAATCTTTTCCTTTAAAAGCTGCAGTTTTTGTGTTTTGTTTAAAGAGCTCTTGCCCTATACAGAGATCTTAAAGATATTCTCTTACACTATTTCTTCAAGGTGTTTTATTTCAGTTAGATCCATAATCCATCTGGAAGCACTTTTGCATATAATCTACCAGGCTTTCATTTTCGTTTTTTTTCCATGTAACTGCCCAATTTTCCTTACATCGTGTAGTGAAAGAGCACCCTTTTTCCATTCCTCTGCAATGCTGTCTCTGAAATAGACAAGTTTTCCTGTATGTGGACATCTTTTTCTGAACTTTTTTACTGTTACATTTGTTAATTTGTCTACTCTGACACAATACTATAACTTTCATTATTATGGCTTTGAGATAAGATCAAATATCTAGCTGATCAAATATTCCCACTTTTTTTTTTCTCAGTCTAAAACGTCTTGGCTAATTTTGGCCTTCTGCATTTCTCTATAAATTTTTAGAGGCAACTTGTAAAGTTCTACAGAATTCCTGCTGAAGCTTTGATTGTTACTATATTAATCTTACTGATTATTGGAGAAGAATGGATGATTTTATGATAAATCATGGTGTATTTGTTTCTACATTGAATTAGTTCCTCTTTAATACTTTTCAATAGTACTATGACTCCTCTATAGAGATTTACACACCATTTATGAATTTATTCCTAGGAACTTGATCTTTTAAGGCTATTGTAAATTGCAATTGAAAAATAATTTTCTATTTGTTGCTCTTGTGTGGAAATGATATTGACTTTTGTATATTGATTTTGTATCCTGCAACCATACTAAACTTTATGATTACTTTTAATTATTTACAATTATAATTATTAATTCTAATAATTGTACCTTGTTTTGATATTCTATACATTTATATCAATAATAAATTGATTTTTATTTTATTGCCAATCCTTATGCCTTTTATCTTTTTGTTTTTGTTGCTTTACTGTATTGGCTAGGATTTAGTACAATGTTAAATAAAGTGATGATAATAGCATTCTTTACTCATTCATTCTTTGTTTCAAAGGGACTACCTCAAAGTTTTATCATTAGGATTTTTGTTACATAATTTTTAGAGTTAGGGATTTCTTTTAAACTCAAATTTGTGAAAATTTTTTATTGTGCCTTAATGCCCAATAATTTTATTGAACATTTCCCCTGTATCTGTTACACTGATAATGTGTTTTTTTAACTCTTGTAATCTATTAGTACAATGAGTCATTTGAGTAATTTTCTAATATTAAGCCAACTTTGCATTCCTGAATGAATACAACTTGGTCACATGTTTTAATCTTTTTATATTTTGCTGGATTTGGTTTGCTAAAATTTAATTTGGAACTTTTGTTTTTATTTTAATGACAAAATTTCACTTGTAATTTTCCGTTTGGAAATATCTTTGTAGGGTTTTGACATTATGGCATTTTTAGTCTAATAAATAGTTTCAAGTCTCCTGAATAGTATAAGTATATAGAATTGGAGTTCCTTTTTATTTAAGTTGTGGTAGAACTCTCCAATGAAGGCATATTTTTTCTTTAGTAGTTATGATATTTACTACTAACTTTTCTGTTTCTTCCTATGTCAGTTATAGTAAGGTGACTGTTCATCTATATTTTCAGTTTGCTTTAGTATAAACTTGATCATCATATCCCTTCATTATCTCTTTATTGACTTCAAGACCTGCAGAGATATCCTTAAAATAAATACTACTGCTTACTTGTGCCTTCTCTCTCTTTTCCCTTTGACCTCACAAGAGGTTTATTGCTTTTATTATTTAAAAAAAAAAAACAGAATTTTTGTCTTGAGCTTCTAAAATTACATATTTGTTTTCTATTTTATTAAATTTACTCCTGCTCATTATTTTCTTGCTTGTATTTCCTGTGGCTTTGTTTTGGTGAATTTCCCTAACTTCATGAACTAGATGATTTACTCATTAACTTAAAGGAAAACAAGAAAAATTCTTCTTTTTAATCCTTTGTATCCCACACTTTTGATATAATTTCATCATTCAATATGATTGTTTTCTACTTTCCATGTACTTTTTTCTTTGATTATAAGTACTAAGAAGTATATTTTCTGATTTCTAAACCTGGTAATCTTCTAGTTAAGCTCCTGCTCTTGAGTTCTAGCATAATTGCATTGTGATCAGAGAAACCAGTCTGTTTGAGCTCAATCTTTTGAATGTTTTGAAGCTTATTTTATTTATGGCTGACATATGGTCAAGTTTTGTAACTGCTTCACATGTGCTTGAAAAGACCATTTGTTTTGGAGTGGTAGGATAATGTGCTCTCCCTGTGTGTTATTCATGTTGTTCCAGTTATGCAGGTCATCCCTAGTTCTTGTCTCCTTCAATCACTGACATTAAGTGGGACAAAATTCCCCACTATGGCTGTGGACTTCTCTATTTGTTTGATAGCTCTGACAACTTTTGAAAATACATATTTTGAGGCCATCTTGTAAATGCTTAGAAATTTAGAGTTATATCATCTCACTGAACTAAAACATTTATGACTTGAAATGTCCTTGTTTACTGCCACTAATGCTTTTTTTTTCCTTTAAAAGGTACTTAGTCTTTATTAATCAGTCTCACCAGCTTTTAGTGTTGTTTCCATGGAATACCTTTGTCCATTCTTTTATTTCCAAACTTTCTGTGTCCTTGTGTTTTAGGCATGTCTCTTGCAAATAACATATAGTTGTTTCTTTAACAGTCTAATCTAACAAAAACTGGAGTATATAATATGCTTACATTGTTACAGTTACTAATATATTTGAAAAATCCATCATTTTCCTGTGTGCTTTCTATTTATCCCAGCTATTCATATTTCTTCTTCTCTCTTTTCTTGCCTTCTTTTAGACTGCTTGAGTCCATTTATCATGTTTTTCTTCTCTTTTAGCTTCAAAGTTATATAGTTCTTTATTTCTATTATTTTAGTGATTACAACCTACATTCTTGAAATGAAAACATGCATTCTTGGTGTATCAATGTCTAATCTGTATTCTACCCACATTCCAGGTGATGCAAGGACTTTAAGCAATTTAACTATCTTAATTTTGTCTAGACTTTATATATATATACTATTGTTGTATATGTGAGTATGAACACTGAGTCACTTCTTTGGGACCTCTTAGGGAGTCGCCAAATAGTCAGAAAACCATGAGACTACATGACTCAAGTCTCTGTCCATCTTAACATTCTGTATGCATGTATTGTACTTTAAAAATGTTAATCAAACCAGCCCTGTTGAGGATAATGCAGCTGCAGAGAAATGAGGCATGTGTTTTTCAGGTTTCCAAAAGCGAGAAGATTGGCCCCTCAACAGAACCATCTACTTTCAATCAGATGGAATTGAAAAACTGCAAGAAACACTGTTCAGTTCAGTTCAGTCACTCAGTCATGTCTGACTCTGTGACCCCATGAATCGCAGCATGTGAGGCCTCACTATCCATCACCACCTCCCAGAGTTTATCCAAACTCATGTCCATCGAGTCAGGGATGCCATCCAGCCATCTCATCCTCTGTCTTCCCCTTCTCCTCCTGCCCCCAATCCCGCCCACAATCAACGTCTTTTCCAGTGAGTCAGCTCGTCACAGGAGGTAGCCAAATATTGGAATTTCAGCTTCAGCATCAGTTCTTCCAATGAACACCCAGGACTGATCTCCTTTAGGATGTACTGGTTGGATCTCCTTGCAGTCCAAGGGACTCTCAAGAGTCTTCTCCAACACCACAGTTCATTAATTCTTCAGTGCTCAGCTTTCTTCACAGTCCAACTCTCACATCCATACATGACCACAGGAAAAACCATAGCCTTGACTAGATGGACCTTTGTTGGCAAAGTAATGTCTCTGCTTTTGAATATGCTATCTAGGTTGGTCATAACTTTCCTTCCAAGGAGTAAGCATCTTTTAATTTCATGGCTGCAATCACCATCTGCAGTGATTTGGGAGCCCAAAAAAATAAAGTCTGACACTGTTTCCACTGCTTCCCCATCTATTCCCCATGAAGTGATGGGACCAGATGCCATGATCTTAGTTTTCTGAATGTTGCGCTTTAAGCCAACTTTTTCACTCTCCTCTTTCAAGTTCATCAAGAGGCTTTTTAGTTCCTCTTCACTTTCTGCCATAAGGGTGGTGTCATCTGCATATCTGAAGTTATTGATATTTCTCCCGGCAATCTTGATTCCAGCTTGTGCTTCTTCCAGTCCAGCGTTTCTCATGATGTACTCTGCATATAAATTAAATAAGCAGGGTGACAATATACAGCCTTGATGGACTCCTTTTCCTATTTGGAACCAGTCTGTTGTTCCATATGCAGTTCTAACTGTTGCTTCCTGACCTGCATATAGGTTTCTCAAGAGGCAGGTCAGGTGGTCTGGTATTCCCATCTCTTTCAGGATTTTCCACAGTTTACTATGATCCACACAGTCAAAGGCTTTGGCATAGTCAATAAAGCAGAAATAGACGTTTTTCTGGGACTTTCTTGCTTTTTTGATGATTCAGTGGACATTGGCAATTTGATCTCTGGCTGCTCTGCCTTTCCTAAAACCAGCTTGAACATCTGGAATTTCATGGTTCACATGTTGCTCCAAGCCTGGCTTGGAGAATTTTGAACATTACTAGCGTGTGAGTGAGTGCAATCGTGCAGTAGTTTGAGCATTCTTTGGCATTTCCTTTCTTTGGGATTGGAATGAAAACACCTTTTCCAGTCCTGTAGCCACTACTGAGTTTTCCAAATTTGCTGACTATAGTGAGTATATTCATATGACCATAATAAAAATATAGTGCCATAAGGCCTGTAGCACACTTAAGATGACTCTAGAAGAGTAGAGCTACTTTATTTCCTGCTGAATATAATTTTGTTTCCCTGTTTCCCCACCAGATGCAGGCTTGTAGTCCCTTCCGACACTGTGGATGCAGAAGAAAGAGTCCTTTCTGTATAGGGATGTCTAGAATTGTCATAATGATGTGGGGAAGCAAGTTCAAGCTGTGTGTTTGGTTGAGAAGGGATACTTTTTTCTCATCATTAATCACAAATTAAAGCCATTTAAAAGGTATGGGAAATGTTGCTTGGCAAAATTAAACTTCCGTTAAATTATGCTCACCATAATCCCTGGAAGCAAAGTTTTTACCATTCATATTTAATTTAGTTCAGTAAAGCGGGGACACTTATTTTCTCTAGCATGGCTAAATATATTAAACACATCTATCCTTATTATCCTAAACTTTTGCCTATGCCTGAAGCTAAGTGATAATGCAATCATAGGTGTCTGTGACATCTTGGTGTGGGAAGTAAGCATCTTAATTTTATATATCACTCTGCTGGCTTCTTTGGCCCCACTTGGGCGTCCAAGGCTATAAACGTGACATCACAACACTAAGCTGCTCATTTTCTCCAAGAGTTCAAACTGTATTTCCTGATTGGGAAATGATGTTTCTCTGACTTCATGGTGATAGATGGAGAAATTACACCTTCTAAAGAGCAAATAACTCAGCTATGAGTCATGTAGTCATTGCCCCCCTGGGGAAAAGATTCCAGAAGCTATGACTCTATGGATTTAATTTAAGCCATTATAATCTCAGAACCTGTATCTGTAAAGAACCCACAAGACTCTCTGCTCCAGCGTTATTTTGTTCCCATCTTACAGATGAGCAGTTGATGCTCAGAAACATTACATAATTTGTTCCAAGGTCATAAGACTATGGAACTATTACCAGTATTCTAAGGAATGTTTAAATCATGTTTCCTCAAGCTCGGAAAATACATGAAAATGAGGATCCCAAAGTCCTCACCAATATGAAGCAAGTTTCATTGTACTGGCAGCTTGTCTTGCAGCGGCCTGTACCATTATCTTACTGATTTCCAGTCTTCACTGGGAATAGGAGTCTCAGCACTACAATAACTACAAAATCACATTCACAGTTTTTAAAGCCCACAAAGACCCTCACTTGACTCTCTCCTTAACTTTCAGCGTCTATTGATGGATGAGGTAGGCATGTAATGCCTTTCTCAGACCTGAGCTTGACAGAGGTTGAATGCATCTGTCAAAAGAACCCAGGCCTCCCATTTTGCCACGTAGGAAGGGCCGCCACCAGATTTTGCACTGTTAATTGGCTCCCATGCAGACAGTTATTTTAGCAGTGATGATGTGGGTCTTCTGTAGCACATCTTGATTTAAAGTGAAATGTCAAAAAGCACTTCTCAACCACTCAAAGCTTCCAGGTTTGCTCACATTTAGCTGGTTGGACAGAAAGGAAGGCAGCCTTCAATACTGTTGTGTAGATGTACAACTAGATTATTCAGTCTCCTCAAACTCAGAAAGTAATTCTAAGAGAGATGGCAACTGAGGAGTCTGATTTCTACCTAAGAGATACTTTTCTTAAGGTCAGATGGAATTGAAAAGAGAGTTTATGGGAAAAATGCCACTGTGACCTTAAGCATGAAGTCTTTGGGTTGACACCATAATGAGGAATGGAGTGCTATTAAAATAATAACTCCACTAGCAGTAGACGAAAAAAGACTTAAGCTCAGGATAATTTTGGGAAGGAGGATTTGCCAAGGAGATTTTAATGTCAAGAATGTATGTGAGGCTAAAAATAAGGAGCTCACGCGCATCCTAGAGCTGTGGGTGGGGATGTATATATAATCAAATTAAATTATTTCACTTCCACTTAGGAAAAATCTGACGGCAAAATTGATTAGAAAACATTTAGTCATATTTCACTTGGATTGTGCTTATATATATCAAACTCCAGACTTGTCAAAATAAGGCCCACGAGCGCTTCCCAGCCAAGGTGTTAGATAGACAATGGCTAAAATGTGCAAAAATGATACAGATATTACAGAAACATCATGCCTGGAAGAGCCACAGGCATTCAGCTCCCAGCTATAGAGAGAGAAGTGAACCTGAGGTATGAGACATGGAACCCAGAGTGGCCTAAATGTGGAATGCAAAGGGAGGAGCCTTCAGAGAGCCGGAAAGACATATGTGAGCCCCAGGTGCCAACTCTCAGAGCCTGGAGGTCAGAGCCCCATGACTTTTTGTGCTGTTTCTTTTCCTACCAGATAAAGTACCCCTCAATTTTGATTTTGCTCTGGAGGGCCAGCACTTATGTTCTTTCTGCAAATCATCTGTCCATACAATGGGGCTGTGAGGGTGGCTGCCGGCAGTACATCCATCTGCCAACCATGGCCATCTGCAGAGAAGACACAAAGCCTCAATGCCTGGAAATGAACTTATTATTTGTTGACATTTCAAGGACAAACATCTCTTTGTCCACAGCTACTGAAACTTGAATCCAAAAATGGGAGGAAAATCTAGGCCCAGGTAAGCCTTTTATTTACTTCTTAAACTGTAATTATAAGAATATGTACAAACATGCTTTGTTAGTCAATCCCCTCCGCTTGCCTAAGCCTGGGCCCGGGGCCAGCGATGTCTCTGTCCGTTGATTCTGGTGCTGACCAGTGAGAAGGGCAGCTAGGAGTGGTAGGGAAAGAAGGGGTATCTTTCCTGGCTGGTGTGAATAGTTTGTAACTTCCTATTGGCCAATACTTGCTGAGGCAGGTGACACACACTCTTTAGGATGTTTGCCTTGTGCATCCTCTAGGTGATAAAGGTACAGGGCAGAGAAGTTGGCTCAGGCTTTATACAAGGTGCTAATGGGAACCCAGGAGAGTTGGTGGGGCTCAGCCCAGTCTACCACTGCCCCATGATCTACATGAATTCTGGTTTGGACAGAACCTGCATCTCATGCTTCTCAGTTCTCTCCCGACACGTTATTCTGGAATCCCGTGATCTTTGCTCCCTAAAGAAAGAACAAAGAGGAAAAATCATTTGTCCTGAATAATTTAACTGTTAGGAGCGAACACTTGTGGAGAACTTATTAAGGATCAGGCATTGTGCTAAGCACTTTTAATGTAATAGCCCCCACCATGCATCCCCACCACTCACAGCCCTCCTTCCTACTGATCAGCCCCAGAGCCCAGTGACAGACAGCACTGGCTAAGATTCAGGCACTGCTACTGCTATTAGCCCCTTTTACATGTGAGGAAATGGAGGTTTATGGAAGTTAAATAACTTTCCCTAGGTCACATGTAGCTATGAATCAACAATGGCAGCATCAAACCCAAGCCTGTAACCATTCTACAATTCTATCATGGAGACAAGAGGAAAGGGGAGGGCAGGGAAGGGCTGATGGGTGAGAGGCCAGAGGCAAAGCAGGTGAGGGATGGTAGCCATTCTAACATATCAATGATGGTTAGGATCACTGAGAAATGCTACCATCCATCCATAATTCTAGAAGGACTTGAAAGATCTTGTCAACTGATGGAAGAGACACTCAACAGAGGGCATCAAACCCAAGCCTGAAACAATTCTACTACGAGTCCATCCCCTACGGATTTTACCATCTACCTCCTGTAGATTGTGCAGTAAAACAGCTGGAAAACAGCAGACTGAGTCATTGTGGGAGGGATCTGTAACTAATTATTCACATAATCTCAGTAATGTCACTTAACCTGTGAGCCTTAATTTGTTCATCTGTAAAATGATAATTCTTTGTGTCCTGCTATCTCCATGGCATTGTATTGAGGCACCTCATGGGGAGAAGCTTTGAATTAAAATAAGGATTGTCTATATGTGACTCCATTAGGATGATTGCTATAGGAGGTGATGTGGTATAGGAGAAAGCATGAGCCATGGCTGGGGGGCCTGGATTTAATCCGTCACACTAGCGGAAACTTTTTGACTCTCAGTTTCTCATCTATAACCCGCCAGGGAGCTCTAGCATAAGGAAGACACAGGTTGGAGGTGAGGGCAGTGGGCTTCCCTGTGTCTGAACGCCCCTTACCTGCAGGAGAAGCATATGGAGTTGCTGAAAACACAGTAGATGAGGGGGTTAATGGCACTGTTCAAGGCAGGCAGGTTCTGAATGATCACAGAGGCATAGAAACGCTCCTTAGTGTTTGGAAGGAGGCTGAAATTGTCTAAAATGTCGAAGAGGAAGTAGGGACTCCAACAGCAGATGAAGGCTGGGGAGAAGAGAACCATTAGCACTGTAGCAGTCCACAGCCCAGAGGGCCCTCTGTGTTGGGCCTGAGTGGAGCTTCAGTGAGGAGGTTCCTTAGCACCTGGGATCTCAGAAATATTTAGAACAGTTGTGTGTGTTCATAATGATGTCATGTTTACTTAAATACACACACATACACACTCACATCTATACATACATATATTATTACATCCCACAGATGCATTTCTAAAATTGAGTAAATTTGCTGGAGCTTCTCTATCTGTAAAGGGAGAGTCTGATTTAACTACTGCAGTGATCCTTGAAAGGCTGGGAGCTGTTCAGCATGGCCTTAGCCTCTCATTCTACACAATGCGAAAGAAAATTCAGCAAATCCTTTTCGAGACTCTATGGTAAAAGACAGAACAAGGAACACTTTACAGCGACTCCTGTTTTGGGGTAGGCGAGGGGAAGGGGTGGTATAATGTTTCAAAACACAGCCTGGCTAAGTCACAAAATTCTCAGTTTTATTTTCCATTTCCAAGTCAGCCTCTCCAGGCAGCACCCACACTATATACCCCTTACCAAGTCCATTAGTGTGTGTGAGACCCTGATTCTGCTTGGATCCAAATCCTCAGAGGAAGGAGATGAGAAATGGAGACCAAGAGTGAGATGGCCAATTTTATGTGCCACCTTGACTAGGTCATAGTTTGCCCAGATTTTTTTTGTTAATCATACTTCTGATTATTTCTGTGTTCTCAGGGTATTTCTGAATGAGACTAACATTTGAATTTGTAGATTAAGAAAAGTAAATTGTCCTCCTCAATGTGGGTGGGCAGTGATTTATCCATAGGTTTGAATACAGTAAAAAGGGTGAGTGAGAGAGGAGTCACTCTGTTTGCTTGACTGTCTTCTGGCTAAGACTTTTGGCCTTCATACTTTGACTCAGACTGAGATGGCACCATTAGCTCTCCTGGATCTGGAGATCTGAGGACTTTTCAGCTTCACAGTCAAATGAGCCAATTGTTTACAATAAATATCTATATCTACATAATTTCTCTGGAGAACGCAAATTAATACCATAGCGATAAACCTTCTTGGGGTTGACTGGAACCCACATGTGCTGTCTCTTACTTTCTTGCCCCATCCTCTCCACTCTCTTTCTTCCCTTTCTCAGTCATAGGATTTTTCCTCAGGGAAGTCAGGCTTCCTCTGCCACCTGACTGTAGGAATCAGCTTGTCGCCATAACTCTTTGACTGACACATGTTTTTTTTTCCCTCCTTGACCTTGACAATCTGTTAAAAGGGAATAGTTCTAACACAAAGACCACTGAACATTCTAGGCTCTGGTGGTAAAGCCTGGCATTGGCGCAGATAGTAGTTCTGGGGCATGGAGGGGCAAAGCTTCTGTTTGGGGGAATTTTGAAAATGCGTGTGTATATATTTGTGTGTGTTGTGTGTTGGTTCTGGTTTTCCTAGGGTTACCTGTCCTCCTGCATCATGTAGCCAGTCCCATCCATGTCTCATACATCCTTCAAATGCCCATTTGGACATTTATGGAGCAGAGAATCCGTTTATAATGACCCCAGTCTAAAAACCTGATTCTATTTTATATATGACCACAATATTTTAAATAAATACTGAGTTTTCCAGAAGTCCAATTCTCTTGCAAATAAAGGAAAGATTACTTTGTTTAATTTGGAACTTTAGCAAGATTTGTTCACCCATTGGGAAAATAAAGTCACTGACAGCAATACACTTTATTTTTTATGTCTCCATGAAAGCACACCTGCATTGGTTTGCATTTGTAATTATTATTACTTCATTATTCTACTAAGGACTGTATCCAAGTATTTATATATTGAAATCTGTATTATTTTATTATCAATTATTTTCTTCCTAGTCTCCCTTTATGTTATACATTGATCTTTTAAGAATTATGTTAGGTATATAGGTTTTTGTATACATTCCATTTCAGAATGGTAAAAGGGCATTACAAAATATTTGTTATAGGAAGGGACATTTTGGTCTGATTGGATTGTTGACATGGCTGACTTCCTTGTGGACTTTCTTGTTCTCTGACTAAAGGGAACCCAATGCCTATGTATATGGCTCCTGATTATAAAAGGCTGTACTGGCTCTGAAACACATATATAAGGTATGCTTCCTGACTCAACATCCAGGGAATGTGTATCATGCTTCTGATTGTCTGGGAAAGCAAGATAATCTCTGATCTACTTCAGAAGTGTCTGGGAAAGGATTTTGAGCCCCAGTGGGTGGTATATGCTCTATCCCCAGGTCTGCCTGCAATGTTGTCTTGTGATTGTATTCTCCTGGCTAAGTCACACGGCATGTGGTCTGTTTGGCATTTTGCAGATGCATTTTAGAAAGACGAGAGGGACAGTTCTGGTGACAATGTACTCGCAGAGCTAACATGAGAGCTCTGCTCCCAGAGGTCTTAAGAACCACAAGATGGGTAGGGAGGGGTAGTATTTTGAGCTAAGTAAGAAAAGGAAATGACACAAATCTTTTCCTTCATGCATATCCCCATTTGTTCTTTCAACAGATATTACTTAAGCACAGTGTGCATGGACCCTATAAGCCCTTGGTGATAATATAAGGAAAACAAAAGCAAAAGTCATTGCTTGTGGGGATTTTGCCAGCAGAGGAGATAGACAATAAACAGATCAACATATATCCTATACTGTCAAGTGGAAGTAGAAATATGAAGAAAAAATAAAGTAGGGTAAAGACTATAGGAGAGACAGTTAAGACTTGCAAGGAGGCCTTTCTGAAGAGGTGGTGTTGTTGGAAAGCAAGATGATGTTAAGCCATGGCATGGATAAGCCATGCCACCATCTGAAGGCAGGGCGTTTCAGGTGGGAAATATTGCAAGGTATGAACAAGTTGACATTTGAAGAAACAGCAAGAAAACCAGTGTGACTTATATATAGAATGGGCAAGGAAGAGAACAGGGGCATGGGGCTGGATACTTGGCTGGAGGACAGATCAAACACACTGTAAGACATGGGAAAAAGTACGATTTTATTCCAGTGTAATGGGAATCCATAGGTGAGTTTGCAGGGTAGTGATAGTGTCTGATTAACATTTTTAAAAAGATCACATTATCTGCTTTACAGAGAAGGATTAAAAGAAGATCAGTTGCAGTTCCAGTGTTCCAGGGAGAAGTTGGTAGGAGCTTAGATCAAATAAATAATTGTATAGATGCTGAGAAATGGTTGAATTCGAGATCTCTTTTGCAGGTAAAGCTTCTGTGCCTTACTGATAGACTACATATGTGGTGTGGAAGAGAAATAGTACAATGACAGACAGATGACCCTTAGGTTTTTGGTGTGGATGAAAGATGAAGTCATTTGCTAAACTCGGGAACACAGGAGGACGAGTAAACTTACAGGAGATAAGAAAGCATGCTGAGACTTCTGGTTTTTCATGTTGAGTATACTAAGCTTATCATAAATAAAAATTTCAAGTAGAATTATAAAAAAATTTCAAGTAGAAATCTTCGATATAATTTCTAAGCAAAGGAAGTGTTGCAAAGAAGAACTGAGAAAATGTTGTTTAGAAATCAACTAAAGACTGAATATTGACATCTGGCATTTTGTTGGCTGTGGTTGCCTTGATAAGTATGCCTGTACTAGGGTACAGGCATAGGAAAGCTATGCCTGGAATAGGAAAGAAATAGGAAAGAAAGCTAATATAAATAGGCTCCAGAGAATGAGAGATGCAAAGGGGAGGAGGTCTGCTAGAAAGGAGAGTGTTAATGAAGAGGGTCTGTTCCTGGGAGTTTATAGAGGGAGCTGTTACAGCATGTGTATATGTATTTGCATCTAATCCAGGCAAGGGGGATATCTATGGGGGAGAGGAGATGATTGCAGGAAGAGAATTCTTGAGTTAGCAGGGAGGAATGGAATAGCTCAAGTGCATTTTGGATTAAGGAGCAGAGACAGTTTATCCATAGTAATAGGAGAAAAGGCAGAGATGCAGGTAGGTCCATGGATATGAAGACAGGTGAATGAGGAAGTTCTATTCTGACAAGAGTGTTTTCCTTGTGAAATAAAAATCAGGGCCATTAACTGAGGGGATGAAAGGGGGAGGAAGTTTTGAAGGTTTGGAAATGACGAAGACTATAACACCAACGAAATTAGAGATACCAAGAGAACATTTCATGCAAGGATGGGCTCGATAAAGGACAGAAATGGTCTGGACCTAACAGAAGCAGAAGATATTAAGAAGAGGTGGCAAGAATACACGGAAGAACTGTACAAAAAAGATCTTCATGACCCAGATAATCATGATGATGTGTTGACTAATCTAGAGCCAGACATCTTGGAATGTGAAGTCAAGTGGGCCTTAGAAAGCATCACTACGAACAAAGCTAGTGGAGGTGATGGAATTCCCGTTGAGCTGTTTCAAATCCTGAAAGATGATGCTGTGAAAGTGCTGCACTCAATATGCCAGCAAATCTGGAAAACTCAGCAGTGGCCACAGGACTGGAAAAGGTCAGTTTTCATCCCAATTCCAAAGAAAGGCAATGCCAAAGAATGCTCAAACTACCGCACAATTGCACTCATCTCACATGCTAGTAAAGTAATGCTCAAAATTCTCCAAGCCAGACTTCAGCAATATGTGAACCGTGAACTCCCTGATGTTCAAGCTGGTTTTAGAAAAGGCAGAGGAACCAGAGATCAAATTGCCAACATCCGCTGGATCATGGAAAAAGCAAGAGAGTTCCAGAAAAACATCTATTTCTGCTTTATTGACTATGCCAAAGCCTTTGACTGTGTGGATCACAGTAAACTGTGAAAATTCTGAAAGAGATGGGAATACCAGACCACCTGACCTGCCTCTTGAGAAATCTGTATGCAGGTCAGGAAGCAACAGTTAGAACTGGACATGGAACAACAGACTGGTTCCAAATAGGAAAAGGAGTACGTCAAGGCTGTATATTGTCACCCTGCTTATTTAACTTATATGCAGAGTACATCATGAGAAATGCTGGACTGGAAGAAACACAAGCTGGAATCAAGATTGCTGGGAGAAATATCAATAATCTCAGATATGCAGATGACACCACCCTTATGGCAGAAAGTGAGGAGGAGCTAAAAAGCCTCTTGTTGAAAGTGAAAGAGGAGAGTGGAAAAGTTGGCTTAAAGCTCAACATTCAGAAAACGAAGATCATGGCATCTGGCCCCATCACTTCATGGGAAATAGATGGGGAAACAGTAGAAACAGTGTCAGACTTTGTTTTTTTGGGCTCCAAAATCACTGCAGATGGTGACTGCAGCCATGAAATTAAAAGGCGCTTACTCCTTGGAAGAAAAGTTATGACCAACCTAGATAGTATATTCAAAAGCAGAGACATTACTTTGCCGACTAAGGTCCGTCTAGTCAAGGCTATGGTTTTTCCTGTGGTCATGTATGGATGTGAGAGTTGGACTGTGAAGAAGGCTGAGCGCCGAAGAATTGATGCTTTTGAACTGTGGTGTTGGAGAAGACTCTTGAGAGTCCCTTGGACTGCAAGGAGATCCAACCAGTCCATTCTGAAGGAGATCAACCCTGGGATTTCTTTGGAAGGAATGATGCTAAAACTGAAGCTCCAGTACTTTGGGCACCTTATGCGAAGAGTTGACTCATTGGAAAAGACCCTGATGCTGGGAGGGATTGGGGGCAGGAGGAGAAAGGGACGACCGAGGATGAGATGGCTGGATGGCATCACAGACTCAATGGACGTGAGTCTGAGTGAACTCCGGGAGTTGGTGATGGACAGGGAGGCCTGGCATACTGCGATTCATGGGGTCGCAAAGAGTCGGACACGACTGCGCGATGAACTGAACTGATAACACCAACCTGACATATATTAGGTGCTCTAGAAATACCTTTTTTTCTTGGGCGAGGTGACTTTATGGGTCTTAAGAATAGAGAGACGAAAATAAAAACAAAAGGAAAGGGAAAACAGCAGGAGTGAGCAGGGAAGATAAGGCATCCATTAGGGAATAATTTATGGTGACCTTGAAATTAAATATCCAGAAGAAATGGAATGCCGCTTCTGTCTTCCTTGGTTGTTGAACTTCAGCTCTGGGGAGTGTATGCCTTCAGAAAAGCAACTGGGTCAACTAGAGGATGGTGAGCATCAGTTTCAGCTAGTAATGTCTTAATTAGGTTTTTTTCCACATTATCCATCCCGTGGCTGTGTTGGACAATATTCATAAAGATAGATGTAGGAAACCAAATGTTGGCCCGTGAGGGAGCTACAGTGACACTGATAAGCTCCACACACCCATTCCTTTCTAATTGGGAAAAGGCAGAAGTTCCCATAGATGAATTTTTTCCTTGTGTGCACTTTGTGTCACCAGGTCCCAGGTACAAATTTGTTTTTGGAATGTCCACAGTTTTACAACACGAGAAGGGATGTTGCTTACCGAGAATGATGACAATACTATACTTGATGGCCTTGATCTTTGCCTTTGAGATGAGCCCTCGGTTGTAACTGGTGCACAGCTTTCCATCTGCAGATGCAAAAAGCGAACCATAAAGTGAAGTGCTGCTTCTGCCAATAGGAACATTGTGGGTTAGACCCACAGTTGTCATGGGACCACTTACATCCTCCTCACCTATACCCAGGAGGAACCCCCCCTCCCCGGCCCTGCCCTTTGACATATTCAGAGTAAATGGGCTGGATACTAGAAACTGCTCAGTTTGCAGCTTAATGTAAAATGCAAATGCATTGGGACGTCCAGATTCTCAGGAGACTTGGCTGGATGCCCTGAATCAACTGAATCTGGAATGAGCCAGGTGACCACAGGGGGCGATGCTGAGACATTGGTCTTGTCCCTTCAGCAACCAAGGCAAAGCAGTTTTCCTAGAGATCTCACCCCAGACGAACTTACTCATCTAACTCAGAAATTCCACTCTCAACAAAAGCTCAAGCCAGAGATATAATAAAACCTGTTCCAAATAAGAGCCTCGTTATAACTTTAATCTTATGTGGGTTGTTTGATACTAAACATGTGAGGATTAAATTTAGGAATCCACTAGAATGTAAGCTTGATGGAGACAGAGACTTTGTTTTCCTCACTCCTGTATCCTCTAAACTAGTGAATGATTAATTAATATTTATTGAGTGAATTAATATAAACCCGTCTCTAGTCAAGGAGTGATGGTAAAACAAATAACTGATTAGGATGGGCAAAATTCAGTGCAGTAGTTCTTAGGAGAAGGAGTAGTTAAATGGCACATTTAGGAATGGAGGCACTCGACACAGGGTACCTTGAAGCCATGAGAGAATTTTTGACTATCATGGCTTCTACCAGCCCTCATGATGCCTTTGTGAAAATTGGGAAAAGATGCCCTCCCTCCGGACATAAGCAGACCCTCAGTGAGGGAGAGGCATGGACAGAAGGCCAGCCCCACACACCCTCAGCTGAGTGCCACTGATTAAGGCTCAAGAGTCACAAGCCTAATAGTGGCCAAGGTCAGAGGCCCACCCACGGCACACCTAACTCATACGAGGTAGGACTACCCTACAGCCCAGCTACCATGTTCACTGGTCCTCACTACACCTTCAGATGTCACGTTTGAAATGTATTTAAATCCTCATGGAAACTGGTGTGAAATTTACCTTTGCGCTATTTATTCTACCCTGTCTGCAATCCAATCCAGCCCAACCCATCAAAAGATAAGGACTGAACAAAATAGGCTAAAATAGAGTTCCTCTTCTCTGGGAACTTTCAATCCTGCAGGAAAGATCACTCAGCATGAGGCTGGGTGAGATGAGAGAGACTCAAACCAAAAACCAAGTATGAACGAAGAAGGAAGCCATTCCCCCACTGTAATGCAGAGGTGGCCACAAGGCAGAGGCGGAAATCCCCAGGCCAAGCTGAGGGTGGGGGCGTAGGATCGGGAAAGACGCCTGAAGCAGAGGGAAAGTCCTCAGCCAAGAGGGGAAAATGAGAAAATGTAGGAAGTGTCAGAATCTTGGTGAGTCATCTCGCTTGGCTGCAGCCTGAAAGGAGGCTGGTTCGAGGGTGGGGAGAAGGACTGAGGCCAAAGTAGGAAGACCTTGAATGTCTCCCTGAGGAGTTTGGGCTGAATTTCTGAGGCAGCTGCAAGTCATCGAAGCTTCTGTCTGTTTCCATAGTTTGAACGCTTACTCATTGGAGAAGACAAGTTGTTAGCAGGAATAATAGGAATAAGGGGTTTTTCTGTGCAGTGAACTGAAATGCTATATTTAATTATATAATTGATTTTTATTTCTTGATGTCTACCCTGGAAGGCCACTCTTAGGCACTATTATGGCCTTCAGATTGTTCCGTGCATTTCACAAAAGCACAAAATTTCAGTGGTATAAGGGAGAAAATGCTTCAGGAGTATGTACAGCAGTGGTTTTTAGATGGGGAAATATTGCCCCCGGGGTTATGACTGGACACATTTTTGATTGTCACAATGGTTGAGGTGGGTGTTCCAGGCTTGTAGTGGGCAGAGACCAGGAATGCTGCTAAATATCCTTCAATGCACAGGACAGTTCCCCACAAAAGAAGAATCACCTAGTTCAAACTACTGACAGTGTCAAGGTTGAAGCCCTGATTTCCAAAGTAGTATCTTGGGAAGGATACAGACTTCAAGATCAAACCTGAATACACACTCCAGCTCCACAACTTACTAGTGGTGTTATCTCATGCAAATTGCCTACTATTCCCAGCCTCAGTTTCCCACTTTCAAAAATGAAGCATAAAACACCTAATTCACAGAGTTGTCTTGAAGATTAAAATAAAATAATATATTCAAGATGCCAGTCCTCATAGTGAGAATGTCAATTTGCTTATTAGTTGGGATGAATGAGATTTTAACGGTATTTCAGGAAGAATGAGCTGCCTTTATGGAAGTGAACAGAAATATTACTATATTTGTTGTTATTGTTGTTTAGTCACTCTGTCATATCCAACTCTTCTGTGACCCCATGGATTGTAGCCCACCAGTCTCCTCTGTCCATGGGATTCTCCAGGCAAGAATACTGGAGAGGGTTGCCAACTCCTCCAGGGGATCTTCCCAAGCCTCCTGCTTGATAGGCAGATTCTTTACCTCTGAATCACCTGGGAAGACTCATTACTATATTTAGATAGGCTACTATTCAATATTATCTGTATATAGAATTTATATACATCAGATAATTATCAGGATGGGATTATAGCCATGGGGGCAAGTAAAAAAGACAGCAGTTCAAATCATATCTTTTCAAAGTATCTCCATTTGCTGGTGTAACAGCTGGCTCCTAAACAGCATGACTCTGAAGACTTACTTTTTCAGAAAACTTTTTGAGAATGACATTTGTGCTCTGAAATCTGTTTAAAATGGAAACTTGGCAGTACTTTCCACAGGGCAACTGGGTGACAATATAATCAACTCCTACCATTCCATCTCCCAATGAGATCAGTGAAAAGCATCTTTAATCTGACCACTCTAGGAAATGCAAAACCTCCAGCTCCTGAAGATAGCTCTTCAAAGTGAGCTGAACTGCAAAATCCCAGTAATTCTCCTTTATTGGGAGATAAAAGGATTATTTTCCCTCAGGCTTTGGGGCTGAGCAGGAGTGAAAAGCAGTTACATTCAGCTGTCACTGTGCATTAATAGGGGGTAGCCTAGAGGCAGTGGGTGGATTAGATTTTGGACTGGAAGCAGGATGCTGCCTTGGGCTGTCTTAGTTCAGGGATGAATCCGAAGTGGCCAGTTGCTACTTCTTTCCTTCCCCATGCTTCATGCCACTTGCAGAGCCACTGGAAACCCTTTTTTTTTTTTTTTTTTTGTGGGCTGAGCCTCTGAAGGGGGAGCAACTGATGTCCTGAGATTTTAAATAAAGCAGAATTTATTCCTGTCTGGTTGGGGCTGAGGGTAGGCATAAGTGGACCTACAAGAGTCGGGTGATTTGTTTGTTAACAAGGAAGTCTAACTGATAATATTTTAAAATCATTATTTTTTCATATATTGGTAACTTCATGTATTTCAGATTAATTTTAAAAATTGAACATTTTAACAATAATGCCTGATTTGTAAAAATTTTGAACTTAAAATTTATTTTTAATTTCTGATCATTGATGACCTCTTTATGAATATAACCTTAATGTGAACTATTTTTAGCGCATTATGTCTCATCTACTTCGCTCAGGACTTTGGCCACCTCCACTTCCTTTCCTTGTGTGTGTTTTCTTTTTTTAAAACAGAAGGTCATAGATACAAGGAAGTATGACCTAACTCACCTAACTCATAGCCTTGTCTATTCCTCAGCTCCTCAATTCAGGTGGAACCAGGAACCCTGGCAGACCCAAAATAATTGTGGCAGACAGGGGAGCTATCCACCAAATTCTTTCCTTTGCCTCCAAGGCCCACAGAGAGATGACATTTCCCAGCCTCCTTTTCGGCAGCGGTTGTTCATTTCAGTTCACTCACTTAGTCATGTCCGACTCTTTGCAACCCCATGGACTGCATGTTCATCAAACTCATGTCCATCAAGTTGGTGATACCATCCAACCATCTCATCCACTGTGGTCCCCTTCTCCACCTGCCTTCAGTCTTTCCCAGCATCAGGGTCTTTTCTAATGAGTCAGCTCTTCGAATCAAGTAGCCAAAGAATTGGAGCTTCAGCTCAGCATCAGTCTTTCCAATGAATCTTCAGGACTGATTTCCTTTAGGACTAACTGGTTTGATCTCCTTGCAGTCCAAGGGACTCTTAAGAGTCTTCTCTAACACCACAGTTCAAATGCATCAATTCTTCCATGCTCAGTTTTCTTTATGATCCAACTCTCACATCCATACATGACTACTGGAAAAACTATGGCTTTGACTAGATGGACCTTTGTTGGCAAAGTAATGTCTCTGCCTTTTAATAGGCTGTCTAGGCTGGTCATAGCTTTTCTTCCAAGGAGCAAGTGTCTTTTAATTTCTGGCTGCAATCACCATCCACAGTGAGTTTTGGAGCCCAAGAAAATAAAATCTATCACTGTTTCCATTGTTTCCCCATCTATTTGCCATGAAGTGATGGGACCGGATGCCATGATCTTAGTTTTCTTTTCAGCCGGGGGTAGTCACGTAATTAAGTTCTGCCTATAGGAACATGGAGAGAACTCAGGCCTGGGTCAGATACACTCCCTGAGTAATCCTTCATGCTGTCTTCCCTCATCCTCAATCTGCTGGTTACTGATGCTAAGCCATACCTTAGTAGCCATTTGTTAAAGAGTGGCAGCATCGTCATCTACTTAAGTTTCTGAATGACTGTGTGTCCTTCCCTTTGACCTTTACTGTCAATTCGACTAACTGAAGAAGAAACAAATTTCTCTTTTGTTAAGGTTACTATATTTGAGGGTTTCTCTGATATAGCTGCTAGTGCTTCCTTAACTAAAGCAGAGATTGAAGCTTCACATGCAGTGCTGTCATAATGCAAACCTACAGCATGCTGCTGCTGCTGCTGCTAAGTCGCTTCAGTCGTGTCTGACTCTGTGCGACCCCAGAGATGGCAGCCCACCAGGCTCCCCTATCCCTGGGATTCTCCAGGCAAGAACACTGGAGTGGGTTGCCATTTCCTTCTCCAATGCATGAAAGTGAAAAGTGAAAGTGAAGTCGCTCAGTCGTGTCGGACCCCTAGCGACCCCATGGACTGCAGCCTACCAGGCTCCTCATGGGATTTTCAGCATTGGCCTATAGGCAGGGAGCAGGTAGTGAGGAGACTGATAGGGAAAGCTGGGACAGTAGAAACGCACTAGATAGAAGTGTTATCAAGGGAAGGCAGGTTGTATGCTTACTGAGACTGGACCCCCAGGGAGAGTACAAAGGTGGTATAGAGTTAGGATTCTCCAGAGATAGAGAACATACATGTCTGTATCAGTAGCTATATCCATGTATATGTGGAAATTTATTATAGAAATTGACTCATGCAGTTATAGAGGCTAAATTCCATAATCTGCTATCTCAGAACCAGGAGGTCTGATGGTCTAATTCAGCCCAAGTCCACAAACATGCAAACTGGGAGAGACGGTGATGTAATACATCTAAGTCAAAACGCTGGAGAATCAGGCAACCAGTAGTGTAAATCTTTGTCCTAGTTTTAGGTCCCAAGAAGAGAGTAGGACAAGATGGATGTCCCAGCTCGAGCAAATTTGCCCTTCCTTTGCTTTTAGTTCTATTCTGGCCCTCAGTGGATTGGGTGATTCTCACTGTCATTGGTGAGCCCTGTCTTCTTTACTTAGTGTGCAGATTCACATGCTTCCAGCAATGCCCTCTAGACACACTTAAAAATAATGTTTTACCAGCTATCTGGCTAGCACAATCAAGTTGACACAGGAAATTAACTATCTCAGTTGGTAAACAGAATGTTAATATTGTGTGTTGATTGCCACCAGCTGTGTTTAGCAAAGTATTAGGAAAAAAGAGATGAACTCAGACAAGAGTTGGTTGGAGTATGAACAAAAATGAAGAAAGTTAGGGAAAGTCCTAAAATTTGGAAACCTTTAAAAAAATTTATTTATTTTTTTGCTATGCTGTGTCTTCATTGCTGGACTTGGGCTTTTTCCAGTGGCGGGGAGTAGAGGATACTCTGCGGTTGCGGTGCCTGGGCTTCGCACTGCAGTCGCTTCTCTTACAGCAGAGCATGGTCTCTGGGGCACTGGGCTTCAGTAGTTGCAGCAGGTGGGCTCAAGAGTTGTGGCCTCTGCACCTTAGAGCACGGGCTCAATAGTTGAGGCACACAGGGTTAGCCGCCGCATGGCATGTGGGATCTTCCTGGACCAGAGATCAAACCCATTTCATGGATTCTTTACCACTGAGCCACCAAGGAAGCCCCTTAAAATTTGGAATCTTACAGAGTTGCATGGCTTGATTGTTTCTTGTCTGCATAGCACCAAGTACATGCTTTGTATGGCCCAACGCAAATTGAAACTGCAAACGGACTGCTAAAGCAAATGTGTATGCCTTTTGACTGTGCACATCTTATGCAATGAAGCCAGTATCCAAATTCAGTTGTAACAGAAGTTTACGCAAGCAATGACCCATTCAGAAGCATTCCTGAGAGGAAAGGCAGACTAAGGATGCGGCCTCCCACCTATTGTTTCAGATGACCTCAAGCTAGCTTCTGTTCTAGGGGATTGAATGAGGAAGCAAAGAAACTAGTCAGAACTGAGAATTATATTCAGAAAGACTGGATATGATTGCTGGTGAAGCTGACTGGAAGCAAATAAGTCAGAAGTCTACTAAGATTTTTAGGAATGATATTGCTAGATAAACATGATGTTTATTTCTTTGTTAATACTTAGAAATACCAGATTTTAAAACTTTACCAGTCCTGTGACTGACAAATTGTACCTAGTTGAAGTTTAAATGTATACTTTCCTTGTGTATCAGTAAGGTTGAGAACCTTGTTTTTGGCTATTTCTCTTTTCCCTCTTACAAAATGTGTTTGTGTCTTCCTCATTTTTCTTCTATTTATCTTTTTAAAAATGTTTTTATTGATTCTGAAGAATTCTTCTTACTTTCTAGATACTAATCTTTTTCTAGATAATGTATTGCAAATAGCTTCTCTCACTTTTTGGCTTGACTTTTTAAATATAAATAGAGTCAAATTTATTTATCACTTTTTTGGTTTAATGCATCTTGTCTATCGTTTAAGAAATCCTTTCTTATTCCAGTGTCATAAAGATAATATCCTTCATTGTCTTTAAAATAATTTTAAAGTCTTACATTTCACATCTAAGTTTCAAATTTCCCTGGAATTTAATTATGCCTATGGATTGAGGTGAAGATACAATTAATTGATTACCCTATCATCTTCTGACGTATATCAAGTGCTTATATGTGTGGGTCTCTTTGGTTTTTTTTTTTTCCCTATTGAATTGTGTCTATACCACACTCTATTAGTCACTCTAACTTTATGATAAATCACTGTTTATACATTAAACCTTTACTACCTTGGCCTTCCCTTGTAGCTTAGTTGGTAAAGAATCGGCCTGCAGTGCAGGAGACTGGGTTTGATCCTTGGGTTGGGAAGATCCCCTGGAGAAGGAAATGGCAACCCACTCCAGTGTCCTTGCCTGGGAAATCTCATGGACAGAGGAGCTTGGTGGGCTGCAGTCCATGGGGTCACAGAGAGTCGGGCACAACTGAGCTACTAACACTTTTACTACCTTGTTGTAATTCTCCAGAACTGTCTTCCTGGCTTTTCTTGACTCTTGAAATTTCCATGTATGTTTTTAAATTGGCTTATCAAGCTTAAGAAAACATCCCATTTGAATTTTGATTTTAACTGTATCAATCTGTGAATCATTTGAGGAGAATTGACATCTTTATAGTACTGAATCTTGCTATCCACAAACACACTATATATATGTTTCATTTATTTTATCTTTGTATTTTTTTTTTCACATGGAAAAGGAAATGGCAACCCACTCCAGTATTCTTGCTTGGGAAATCCCATGGACAGAGGCCTGGCAGGCTCTAGTACATACACAGGAGTTGCAAGAGTCAGACCTGACTTAGTGACTAAACAACTTTTTTTTTTTTTTTCATAAAGTTCCTTATGCCTTTTGTTGAAGGTAGTTGTTTGCAGAAAAACCATTTCACTCTCATGTACTGATAAAGAAAAGTACTTAATGGGCTCATTTTAAGTTTATTTAGCTGGAAGTGATTAGAACTTTAACCCAATTGCTCCTAATCAGAAACTTTTTTCTTCAACTTGTTCTGCCCCATTTAATTGGAAACACGTACTTTGGCTATAGCATGGGTGACATCATATCTTCCAAGTCATATTGGCCAGATGCAGTTATATCCAGATATGTTACACTTTGTCCATTTCACGGGTGCACCTCTTCCACCTCCTGCCCACAGGCAGTAAATGTTCTGTTTTATAGGAGTAAACATCCCTGGGAATCAAAAGTAAGCTCATTTATAAAGGATAACCTACAGGATTGGAAACCTCATATTCTCTACCTTTCGCCTGCCAAGCACTTGTTTTGGGGAAAGTCTGTAGATCATTTATTAAATAGTTTTTCTTTTCCTTTCTGTCAGACTTGAGGGGGAGAAAATAGACAAACTTGCCGGGAAAAAGAATGATTCTGAAACTTGAATTTTGCAGCCGTGTTTACAAAGTTAGCTTCTGTTCACACTAATCATTGCTTATTTCCCCTTGTTGATGGGCAGTAATCCTGGAATACTAAAACCAGTGGAAACCTTTTTCCTAGCCAACTCTAGAGTTACTTGGCTGTAATGAGATTGAAAATCGAGCTGCTTATGAATAAGATACAGAAAGTACACAGGCTGTTTGGAACTACTCTCTGCTCCTCATTCCAGAAAAAGGTCAGTGATGCTGATACAAAGATATAGACAAATAAAAATTGATATGATGGACATATAAACATGTACTAGAGAATAAAAACTGATTGTAGCCATTTCCACCTTTGGAAAGGAGAGGCATACTGTATATCAGTGGAAAATGGATCTCTTTGCGGCTTTATTAAATCTCGGGGACTGGAGGATGGGGGAATCCAAGAGTGCAGGGAGATTTGGAGGACTCTGGAGAGAGACAGGGTAATAATCACAGATGTAAAAGGCCTGCTGAGATAAAAGTGGGAGATCCCGAAGGTGGTGGAGTAGCTGACAGAATGTGGAAACTATCACTTCAAGCTTAAGGAAATGAGATGGATTCCATGATTCACTGGATCAAGAGCAGAGGGAACAGATGAGCTGTTGGAGGTGAGACCGTGGGGTGAGAGCTCAGAGGGACAGTGAGAGAGGACACACCAGTCTCCTGGAACTGGCAGAAATCACAGACAAGGGTTTAAACCAATCTGGTTTAAATCTGAAAGTACAGGAAGACCTCAGCCTACTTAAGCAAAATTAGGTCACCTTTTAGATTTTTAAATACATCAAAACACTTCAGGAGATGATTCTGGAAGAGTGCTCTGAAGGCAGAGCTCAGCAAAGAGGCTGGTGAGTGACAGCCATGCCAACAATCCTGAGTTTGAGTTTTATAATTTAAAAAAATTTTTTAATTGAGCTTTTTTCAGTCATCACCACCTTCTTTTCTGTAATGTTCTTTCTTCTGAGAGGCAGCCTGATGTGGAAGAGAAAACATAGGCTTTCTAGCCAGTCATATGTGCATTTGAATCCTGCTATATCATGAGCTACCTATGAAAACAAGCAAATTGCTTAACCTTCGAGCCTGTCTTCCATTTGTAAGAGAGAGATGATGATACCACTGTACAGAGTTGTTGAAGGATTCAGGGAGGTGAAGTATGGAAAGGACCCAGAAGTGGCTGACAGCAGATGCACTGTATCTCTCTGTCTTGTCAGTCTGTGTTGACAGACTGAGCAAACAAATGGACGGTAGCCAGATCATATTTAAGATGGAACTTTGACCCACACTCTGCAGCAACCAACCCAGGAAACCAACCCAGTATCTACGGTAACCAGTCGAGGAAACCAACCTACTCTATGAGAGTCAGGTTTGTAGAAAGTCAGACCACTGTTTCTAACCCAGAGTCCATAAACTGAATAATACCTCCTGGAACAGTCTACCACAAATACCCAAGACTTGACTACAGACTGATAGCTCTTTAATTTTTGCCCCTATTGTCAACTTAAAACCAACCAGAGAAAGCCAGATATGCACGCCTAACCCATCACACAGGATGCTGTCCTTTTAATCAGCACACTTACAGCTTCCCCATGACAACAGCCCCCAATCAGGGCACGTCTGAGGCTTTACCAGTCCTCCGACTGCTTTTGTGTTTCTGTCAAAAGACAAGTGATGGTGGCTGATTCCCTTGCTATAGCAAGCTTTGAATAAATAGCCTTTGTCTATTCTCATTTGGTTGGTGTATGTTTATTTCCACTGTCTCTCTCTATCTTCTCACTTTTTCCCCCTGACTCTTCCCCTGTTATGCACTGTATATTTGTGTCATGACAAAATTCATAAGTTGAAGACTTAACCCCCCAATGTGATGGTATGAATTTTTGCAGATGGGGCCTTTGGGAAATAGAGTTAGATGAGAACAGGAATCTTATGATGGAATTAGTGCCCTTATATGAAGGACCGTAGAAAGATTTCTGTCTCTCCTCTCTGCTTTGTGAGTAGATAGCAAGAAGCCAGCAAGGCCATCTGCAATCCAAGAAGAGAGCTCTTACCAGGGACAGAATTGACTGGTACCTCGATCTTGGGTTGCCAGTCTCTAAAACTGTGATAAAATAAATTTATTGTTTAAGTCACTTGCTGTGGTATATTGTTACGGCAGCCTGAGCACACTAAAACACCCTCCTTTTCCCTGTGTTCCCCCTCCAACATAGAGCTCTGGGCTTTCCAAAGCCCTCTGGTCCTACCTCACTTGAGCTGTCAAACTAGGATCATGAACTCTGTTAAGTGACAACTCAATCAAAAACCTACCCAGGCAATGCAATGATATATCTATATAGATAGGTATAATTTAAAATTAATATGATTTCTGTTTGTAAAAGAGGATGATAATTTTTGCAAAATGAATATATATGTATGGTCTTGGTCCATGGAAACTCCATGGTCTCCTTTTTCAGAACAGCCATTTTATAGTAACTAGACACCCAGGAGACCTTCTCTTCTCTCTTGGGCGTGTTTGTGTGCTGTGTTCTCTCCAGCTTGTTCTCAGAGGCCCAGCGGTGTCTTCCTGGGAAGTAGATGGGCCTCCCAGTCTCAGCACCTAGTGGGTAGGTGGTGCTCAGCGGTAAGATTGCTGAAATGGGATTTTGGGAAGGGCTGTAGCAGGCAGTCTTGGGCTTGTTCTGCTGTGTGGGGTATGTTCAAACAATGGGGAGGGCATGTATTCTGCCTTGACTGTCCTAGGGCCCAGGACTGTTCTGTGGTTAGATGACAGTTTTTCTGTAAGTTTAAGTGAAGCAGAAATGTCCGTCCTCATGTTTTGCTCAACATGTGGCCTCCTCCCTACACGGTCCTCTCTTTTCATACCAGAGTCTTCTTGGGTGCCTCTCTGCAAACCCACCAGGATTTGCAAACCTCAGACCCTGGCTTAGAGCTGTTTCAAGGGGCTCTGCTGGCATAGCTCAGCCAGACCCAAAGTCCTCCTCCTCAGATTTTGGGAGAGTCATGTGGAGAAGACAAAGCCTGCCTGAAACAGCTTTTGGGGGTCTGACCTGCCAGCTGGGCTCTGATATAACAGCAGGCTTGTTATAACTGTAAAACTCCAGCTCGTGTTTGTTAGAGAAAAACCTCTGCAGAAGCAAAATTAGCTAAGGATTTGGTAATGCAGATGAAAGACTTACCTGAGCAGTTGGAAATCACTGTCTCATAGGCTTTGCTTTTGACCCAAATAGTTCTGATCACAATGGCATAGATGACACTGCGGAAAGGACCAAAAATAGTATTAAAGTGGCTGATGGGTCCCCACTCTGAGGACCACTCCACTTCCCAAAGTGTGAGATATGGAGGCAAGGGTCTCTCAACCATGGTCTGCCCCCCTATCCTTCCTGATTACAGAATCACAATAGATGGCAGCTGCTGCTTTTTTTAAGTCAGGAGGCTTGGACTGGGTGAAATTAAGTGATTTCTCCAAGATAATTCAGATGGTCAGAAGTACAACTGAGACTAGAATCCAAACACAGGGTTTGGGGTCTGAAAAATTTAGATTTGTTACTAGCTCTATTATTCGCTGGTTGTATGGCCTTGACAGGCTTTCCTTGGCTCCATAATTCCTACCTCAGGTGTTCACATCACTGTGTCATCCTCTCCCCTTGAGAATGGCCAGGCCTGTGACTTGCCTATCAGTGCACTGGGGTGAAAGTGATGGGATGTCTATGATTACATGAGTGTGTAGGAGCTGTCTTGCTAGTGTCTCTAATGCATTGCTAGCTCCAAAGAAGCAAGCTTTTGTGAGTCCTTTAGCCCCAAGAAATCAATTCTGCCAGAAGTCCAGGGAAACTTGGAGGAAAATCCTTCCTTACTTGAGCCCCTGATAACACCCCAGCCCTGGCAGACACTTAAGCAGAGGACCCAGTTAAACCATGTCCAGACCCTGACCCACAGAAACTGTGAGATAATAAGTTATAGCAACCCAAACCCATTAAGCGATAGATTATCATGAACCTGGTACTTAAAATAGTAATATGTTACCCAGAAATAGATAACTAATATACTGAGTGAAACAAGAAGAATATTGTCTCCCTCCTCCCCAAATTTACATGTTGAAATCTTCCTGTCCAATGTGGTGTTAATAAGGATATGGGACTTTGCGGAGGTGCTTAGGTCATATAGAGGGTTGCATCTTCATGAGTGGGATTAATGCCCTTGTAAGAAGATATTCCCACAGAACTCTCATGACATTTTTGTCATGTGAGGCTACAAGGAGAAGTCTGCAACCTGAAAGAGAGCCCTCACCCAACTGTGCTCCTGCTCGTGCTCACTTGCTAATTCACGTCCTACTCCTTTGTGACCCCATGGACCGTAGCCCGCCAAGTTCCTCTGTCCATGGGCTTTCCCAGGCAATAATACTGGAGTAGATTGCCATTTCTTTCTCCAGGGGATCTTCCCAACCTAGGGGTCAAACCCACATCTCCTGCATTGCAGGCGGATTCTTTACCACTGAGCCACCAGGGAGGCCCCACCCAACTGAACTGGCAACCTAATTTCAGACTTCTAGCCTCCAGTACTGTGAGAAATATATTTCTGTTGTTTGCAAGTCACCTCCTCTGTGGTGTTCTATCATAGCAGCCAGAACCCATTAAAAGACTGGGTCTTAGTTTAGACCATGAAATCAAGTTAATAATGCAAACTTAAAAGAGTTTTTTAGGGATCAAATGTGACAACCTTTAAAGTGCTATATACAGTGTTTTAAAATTATCAGAAGCTCAATGAATGTCATTTTCTTTCCCTTCCTTCTTCATTTTTCACATGATATCACACCTAATATTACATGGTGTAATCTGCACCTAAGGACTTCCTTGGTGACCCAGTAGTAAAGAATCCGCCTGCAGTAAAGGAGACGTGGGTTTGATCCCTGGGTTAGGAAGGTCCCCTGGAGGAGGAAATGACAAACCAGTCCATTACTGTTGCCTGGGAAATTCCATGGACGGAGGAGCCTGGTGGGCTACAGTCCATGGGTTCGCAAAGAGTCGACATGACTGAGCGACTCAACAACAGCAGCAAAATATGCACCTAACAGGAAAAAAGGACTAATGACTCAAAAGCATTAGCAAATTTTGTATCCTTTATCCCCTTTGATAAATATAAGCATACCCTTCTTTAATTAGTTATTTGGCATTTCTACTGTATTAAGAACCTTGACTAAAAACTTTGAGACAAAGCACTGCTTCATTTTAAAACTGCACTAACATCCCTCTTGAGAATCACTTGGTTAAAAAAAAAAATCAGAGTTCTAGTTCACAGTAGCTGACGAAGCACTAATTGCTTTTAATGATTTCTGTAATATAACTCAATTAATGACTGTGGTAAAACCCTCTTTATTGCTTTTCCCTGCTCAGAGAACCTCCTTTGAGTCTGCCAGGAAAGCTCAGGGTCTTTGAGGAGCATCCTCACCCCTCCTATACCTGCCCAGGGACTTTTCTGGAAATTGTTTGTCTACGTGAAAGAAAAAATGAGAAAGCAAATTGCTAGTGAGTCTATTCTTTTCCCTAAGTTGAATACTTGTTAGATCAGGAAAACTTTTTCCCAGACAAATGAAATACAAGGAAAGGTTACAATATCATTAAGTGTAATTGAGTACCATAGTTGCAACCCCGGTGCTTAATTGGACAGTAATTCAAGTATTTGTTGACTATCAACCATATACACAGTGGAAAATTAAGAAAGGTTTTATGTGTTAGGGGTTAGGGCCTCAGTCACCTCTACCTTGTCTCGCTAGGATCAGTCAGGCAAGTAGAAAGCCAGGAGCAGCTTTCCTGTTAGCCACGAAAACTAATAAGTAGGATGCCCCTTTATTTCCCAAATCCGGCCACTTCTTAGGATGTAACAGTCATACATCAGAGAGAAATGTGAATGCATTTATTTCCTTCTTGCTGATTCCTTTCATCTAATTAATCAGCAAATTCTGTGAACTGTCCCTTCAAAATGTCTCCATCATCTGTACCTTCCTCTCCACTTCTGCTCTTCAGCATCACTTCATTCATACCCTTACAACTATTCTTGTTTAATATCTGGAACCTTCTTTATTGTGATGAAATAAATATAACATAAAATTTACCATTTTATCCATTTTAAGTGTACAGTTTGGCAGCATTAAGTACACTGACATTGCTGTACAACTATCACTATCATCCATCTCCAAAATTTTCTCATCTTTCCCAGCTGAAACTTTGTATCCATTAAACACAGAAATATGCATTAGTGCACAAATTAATGTGTCATCCTTATGCAGGGGCCATGAAAATTTTCTTTGTATCCTTCTAATTTTAATATATGTGCTGCCAGAACAAACACTCCTTATCATCTCTTGCCTGATTTATTGCCATAGTCTTATCTCCACTTTGCTACCATCTGGAATGTCCATACCACTTGCCATCAGAATTGGAGCTTTGGGACAGAGAATCATTCCTTGGCTTAAAAAGCCTTCATTGCCTCCGCTTTCCTACATGATGCTGTCTAGTCTCTTGAGCAGGGCATCCAAAGCCTCCCATGATCTATCTCTGCCTTCTTCACCTCTGTCGTCATCATCCTGCCTCCCTCTACTCCACTGTCTCTCAATACACCTTCTTCCATGTCAGCAACAGAAATAGCCAACCAAACTAACCCCAATTCCATGCTTAATATGTAGTTGACTTTGGGTAAACACAAGGTCCAATGTCTTCCATTTCTCTGTGTCTCCTTTGCTTCCTAAAAATACATTTTTTAGTCCATTCTCCATGCATCACGTTGATATGAAGCCTTCCTCTTCCTCGGTGACAGCTAGCTCCCTCCTCCTTGGGGCCTCTGGGCTGGTATAACGCTTGGTATGTTGAGTCTTGTCTATGCCGTGCACGTGTGCTCGTCACTATCACGGCCAACTTTTTGTGACCCGTGGACTGTATCCCACCAGGTTCCTCTGTCCATAGGACTTTACAGGCAAGAATACTGTAGTGGGTTGCCATTTCCTGCTGCAAGGGATCTTCCTGACCCAGAGATTGAACCCATGTTTCCTGTATCCTCTATGTTTGGTAGGTGGTATTTACCACTGAGCCACCTGAGAAGTCCCTTGTCTATGGCAGTCATATCTTAAAGATCAAGCAGATCCAGAAATGGCCCATTCTCAGAAACAGCTGAAGAATAGCATCTCCATCCTCTCGGGTCAACTTCTTCCATGTCTTTTATCTCCATTCTCTCAGCAGGCATAGCTTTACTTCAAGCTTCTTAGAAACCTGAAAACCTAAGGGCACCAAGATTGAGTAAAGTATCCCTTTCCTGGCTGGTTTACTTCTTGATTTTATGGAAGGCGATCCAAACACAGACCCATTTTCCTCCGTGGCTTTCCGAAGGCAGCTCCTGGCCATGGACAAGTGTGAGAGTGCAAACCAGAGAAAGACTTTCAAGTGGCATTAAGTACTTAAGAGGATGCCTGAGGCTACTTCCTGAGTCTTGCTTCTAGATTGTGTATGAGTGTCAGGAAATGGAATCAAAAGTTCCCTCTGTCCTCAAGATACAGGGAGAACATTCCACTCAGACCATAGTGCCCCTTTCATGACTCCTCCTCAGCACAGGTCAGGGACTTGATGGATGCCCATCACAGTCTTAGAGCCACAGGTTCTATCTCTGTCTCCACCTTTGCCTCATTTGGGGGCCTGAGTATGAGGTCCAGTTGTGCTCTCTATATCTAACTAGAAGCTAAGCATGAGTGGGAGTAGCAGCGGGAGTAGGGGGAGCTGATGCTTCACTCGGCATGCTTCACGTGGTCCTTTTCACTCTTCTCCTACTAGTGGCTTAAGGCTGCTCCCTGATCAAAAGTGTCTCTCTCCTAATTAATTAGTTTCACTAACACTAATGCCATGAAGATAAGATATAGGGGATGTAAGAGTATGTATTAGAGGCTTGGCTTGAAAGACTTTGAAGCCTTTCCAGAAGAGGTGTTGTTTCAGCTAAGATCTGAAGAATAAAATGGTTTTTTTTAATGCAAAAAAAATAAGGTGGTCATTCAAGCAGAGGGAATAGCATATGCAAAGTCTCTGAGACAGGAGGGATCAGGCCCATTGGAGAACTTAGAGAAGGCCAGTGTGGTTGAAGCATGGTGAGTAAAGCACCTTGTGTGGCCTAAGAAAAGGGTGGAGAGTGAGGCATGGACCAGGTCACACCTGGCCTTGAGTACAGGGTTTGAGGTCTTGGACTTTTTGTCCCGAAACTATAGACATCCACTGAATGGCTCTAAACAGGAAAGTGAAGCAATGGATCAACTTTTTTTTTCCCCTCAAAGATCGGATGTCCTTCAGTATGTTTAATTTGTTTCTGTACATATGTATATGCTGGTATGCGAATTGAACAGTCCTGGAAGGGTGTATAGCGAGATCTTAACACTGCTGCTTCTGAGGAGGGAAGCAGGGCAAGGAAGAATTTTATATTTCATTTCATACTGTTTTGTTTGCTTAAAATGGGGAAATCTTTCCAAAAGCTCTTCAAAAGACACTGCCTCACATTTCATTGCCTAGAATTAGATCTGAAGCATTCACATGCTAAGAGCATGTTGCCATGAGCAGCTTAGAGTGGATTGGATATGGGGAACTCAAATATAAACATCTACCATAACCTAGCAGGCTAGTAATGATGGCTTTTTCAAAAGACCTAACTCTTGCCATCCCTCAGACAACATACTCTGGCCTTGGACATCTCGTACCATGACAGTGCTGGCTAGGACCTTGGGCCCTTTTATCTACCATGACCTTGTCCACAGACCTGTCCTGACCTCTGCATGGGGCTTTCCCCACAGCAGGACCCCCTTTCCCCAAACAAAATAAATGGACTTTTTTTTTCTGCATGATATAAATCAGTGCTCCATGACCAATGTGCATTTTTACACTTATTGTTTGCAGTTGCCAGCTATGGATCTTTTATGCCTCTACCTTCATCTCCTAGAGTAAAAATTATCAGGAGAATGAGAAATCAATTAGGTAGCAAGAAGATAACCATAAGCTAGAGTAAATCAATTACAGTAGGGCTAAAAACCTTTCCCAGCAACGGTCAGACAAGTCAAATAAATTTTGAAGCAACAGGAGTTCTGGTGACCAGAAAAACAATGCATTGCCTTTATTGTCAGTCACTGTGTTTCAGGTCCTGAGAGCCTGATTTAATTAGTGATGGAACAGCTAAATCTTTATCCACACACAGCTCTCAGGAGAGTTTGCCACTGACAATATGACTCCTTCCTTCCTCTTTCCCTTCCTCTCTGCCTTTCTTCCTCTCTCTCTCTTCTTTCCTTTCACATATATATTTATGGAGTATCTGCCATATGCCAGAAACTGATCTAGGCATTAAATAACCAGAAATTTTCATACTAGATGTGTGTGTGTGCGTGTGTGTGTGTGTGTGTGTGTGTGTGTGAGAGAGAGAGAGAGAGAGAGAGAGAGAGAGAAAGAGAGAGAGAGAGATGGAGTGGCATAATACTTCTGTCTAATTGATGAAGTTCAGCAGTCAGGTCTGCATTGTTTATTTAATCTAACATTTACAAAGTGTTCATTATGTGCTGAGTTTGGAGTCTAGAGATTGAGATGAGAGTCACATGCTCAAGAGATACAGTTGCAGAAGCAGGCAATGATACTCTCATGAAGCCTTAATGGCATCTTGGACAAGTTGAGGTCGGATGTGGCCTAGGATTGGCAGAGACAGCCCCATCAGTCTTTGAAATAAGACAGAAAGAATATGAATCATTTTGCCAGAAGTGAGGCAGAGTGAGTCTTTAGGAGTGCCCAGACATAAGGAATGACGTGCACAAAGGCCCAGGGATGAGAGGAGTGTGGGGTGTTCAGATGGCTTGTTCTGGCTGGTAGTGGGTGCAAGGAGAGTGTATGAGCAGCTTTCCCAGAAATAGCCTTAGAATCTAAAAAAGGCATAGATCTTGTCTTAGCAGATATTAAATGTATATAAAGCTACAGTCATTAAAACAATATAATATTAGTAGCAGAAAGTGAAAGTGAAATCACTCAGTCGTGTCCGACTCTTTGCGACCCCATGGACTGTAGCCTACCAGGCTCCTCCATCCATGGGATTTTCCAAGGAAGAGTACTCGAGTGGGTTGCCATTTCCTTCTCAGGGGATCTTCCTGACCCGGGGACTGAACCCAGGTCTCCCACATTCCAGGCAGAAGCTTTAACCTCTGAGCCACTACTTAATTATTTGTGTGGTCTCTCCTTTTCTTAATTGTGTCAATCTCTACTAACTGGAAACAAAATGAAAGCATATTCAACCAAGCTGTGGAAAATTATGCATGCAATCTATTTCATATTCCCAGAGACTTTTTAATGAGAAGGGGGTACCTTCAGAAGGTAGTACTTTTTAATCAGGACCATGTAATTTCCTCTTCTGCTTGGACATTTTTGATTGATTTCTTTTCTATTTAAAAAATTTTTACTTTTTAAAAATTTTGTTGCAGTGTGTTGATTTATAGTGTTATATTGATTTCTGCTGTAGAGAAAAGTAATTCAGTTATACATATATTCTCTTTTTCATATTATTTCCCATTACGGTTTATTACAGGATATTGAATATCGTTCCCTGTGCTATAGAGTAGAACCTTGTTGTTTATCCATATGTGTACTAATTTGCATCTGCTAATCTGAAACTCTCCATTGATTTCTTTTGCTGTATAAACTTTTGAAGGATTCTCATTGTATTTTATTAAATTGTTTTTTAAGAAAGTTTGTAAAAAATTTCACTCTCTGCCTCCCACTGTGTCCCTCACTCTCAAGTCTTTTTAAAAATGTTTCCAGTTTGATATGAGAAAAATGCTATTAAGCATATTTTCATATGAGAAAAAGGAAATCATATTCAAAATGAAGAGACAAATGAAAAACTAGGGAAATATTTACAACATATTAAAGAAGAAAAAAATTATTGTACAATGGTTTCTCTAAAGATAAAGAATAGAGAAAACAAAAACAAAATAAAGTGAAGAGATTAGAAAGCTCCTAAACACTAAGAACATTTATAATATAAATATGCATATGATGGAATCACCATTTCATACCATAAAGAAAAGGCAAATTATTCAGTAAGTAATGTTGGAGTGAATGACCGAGCATTAAAAAAAATAAATTTAACTTACATTTTAAATTATATTACATAAAAATCAAGTAAAACCTCAAAATCAGACATCACGATAAAATAAAACAATTTTAAAGTGATATTTTTAACATGCTCCCCAAACTGAAATTATTTTCAAATAAGTAAAGTAATAAATCATTTACAAGTTAAATTAAAATAGAGGTAAGTTTGTGAAATGAACTTATTCTTTCCTAAGAGAGAATAGAAATAAAAAATGTAAAGTTTGAGTAGATGTGAATACACTTAAATATAAAATATTTATATATTACAGAAAAGCCATTTACATTTCATTCATTTTTTCATATGCATTTATATAAACTTTTGCCAAGTACTTTCCTATGATTCGATTCATTTGACTTTCTAATTTTAGTTATTCATAATTTCTCTCTGTCTCTTGATTATGTCTTATTAACTGAAAGCAAAATAAAATCATATTCAAAATGAAAAGGCAAACTAGGGACAAACTAGGGAAATATCCTAATCATATAAAAACAGGGAAAGTTTTTATATAAAAGTATCTCTAAAGAGAGAGAGTAAGATAAAAGGAGAAAAAGAATATGAATAGGTAAGTTACTTAAAAAACAGAAACAGGCCTTCCCTGGTAGCTCAGTGGTAAAGAATCTGCCTGCCAATGCAGGAGACATGGGTTCAGTCCTTGACCTGGGAAGATCCCATGTGCTGCTGAGCAGCTAGGCCCATGTGCTGCAACCAAGGAGCCTGTGGTCTAGCCCAGGAGCCACAGCTACCGAGCCCACATGTGACAACTACAGTAGGGCCCTTTGCCCAGAGGCCATGCTCCACAAGAGAAGCCACTGCAATGAGAAGCCCACAGACCGCACCTAGAGAGCAGCTTCTGTATGGCAGCTAGAGAAAGCCTGCACGCAGCAACGAAGACCCAACACAGCCAGAAATAAATGAATAAATAAAAAGCAAAAAAACACAAAAATATTAATGAGCATATAAAATGTGTTCCCCTTCATGTATAACAGCCTTGTCATGGCAAAGGGGCTTGCATAACTCAATGAAGTGGTATCAATATGTTCAACCTCATTTGTGATGAAAGAAATGCAAAGTAAAACAATAACAACATATATATTTTTTTTGCCAAAATTTCTTACCAAAATGATTGGCAAGAATATACACTTATATGTATATATATTTTATATATATATATATATATATATATATCTCGGAGAAGGCAATGGCACCCCACTCCAGTACTCTTGCCTGGAAAATCCCATGGATGGAGGAGCCTAGTGGGCTGCAATCCATGGGGTCGCTAAGAGTCGGGTACGACTGAGCGACTTCACTTTCACTTTTCACTTTGGTGCATTGGAGAAGGAAATGGCAACCCACTCCAGTGTTCTTGCCTGGAGAATCCCAGAGACGGGGGAGCCTGGTGGGCTGCCGTCTATGGGGTTGCACAGAGTCGGACACGACTGAAGCGATTTAGCAGCAGCATCAGCATATATATATCTGTATATAAATGTATCATGCATGAGGGACAATAAAGCATGAAACATGGTTAATAAAACTAGTGAACACTTGAGTTGTTTCTTTCTTCTACTAAGTCTTGGAATTAAGAGTTTAAACTTAACTGAAAGAGTCACTAGCAACAGAATCAAGCTCAGGGTGCCAAAGTGTGGTTAAGAAAAAAAGAAAACAATAAAAAAGAGTTGCTCTTCACCTCTGAGACAGATGACATTATAGCAACTTATCCCTCAAACTAGAAAACAAATGCCTCAGAAAACTTCTTTCATGCCTGGACCTCATTCAAGAACAGGTGATTTGCTCTGGTGCATCCTCCCAGAGAGAAGCTCTTTCTCCCTCAGAAGGCTGACCACAGGAGGCAGAAGAGGGAAGATAATGACTGAGTAGGTAGGAAACGCTTCAGGGGAGCTGAAGTACAGAACAAGGTCATTCTGCATTTTCATGGTTCTGCCCTAGCTGGAAGCAAGCATCAAGGAGCAGGATTTACTGATGCCTTAAGTCTGACAAGGGCTGAGTGAAAAGGACTTTTGAAATCACCCCCTTTAATCATTAAGTTAGACTTTCGTTTTCCAAGGACACTACAAAAATGCACAAGCTGGACTGTAGGCAAGTTGGACAAGAGGCAACTTCAATGAATGGGGGAAATTTCAGACTGTGAAAGCCCTGAGTGAGATATCTGGCCAGATAGCATGTTGTGAGCCTGTGCTTCAGGGTTGCATCCATCCTGTGGAACAGGGGTTTGAATCGATTTAAGGAGCTGATGGGAAATCAATCAGGAGAGAAGCAGGGATATTCGCTGCTGCTGAAATCAATGTGTCAGTTGCCTGTGACGACATGATCCGCTTCCTTCCAAATACTTTCTTACCATTGCAGCTGGCCTCTTTCTGTGCTTTTTTTAATGTGGCTGTTGCCTAGTTTTGATCGACTATCTAAATAACTTTCATCTTCCCTTCCAGCTTCCTCCCAGATTCAGCTTGGTGAAGAGGAGAGCAGTAAATTGAAATACAGTATAGATGTTAACTTGTGGATTCAGCAGAGATGACTAGACAATATCCAATCTCAGAAAGGCTGAGAGGCTGACCGTGGGAATCACTCTGCTCCTGTCTACCTTTGATGGATAGCAAGTCATTTCACTTCTTTTAGCTCTAGGTCTACTTGTGAAAAGTTTAGGGGGTGGACTATGTGATGGGTAACATTTTTCCAGCTTTAGCATTTTATGAGACAAAGATGAACAAAGAGCAAGAAAAAGTAATTTCTATAACATCAGAAAACACTTGAAAATATCCAATCACTTAATCTAAGATATGCATATGGAAACAATGAGATACTTTTTTAAAACTTTGTGATCAGCAAATATTTAATAAAGAAACAATATCACCTTTCTCTGGGTCAGGGAAAGAAAAATCAGAGCTCTTGTTTGCTGTTGGCACGGATACACATTTTTTTATAGGGCAGGTTATGAATATGCATCAAAAGTCTTAAAATGAACAATATCTATGATCTAGCAATTCCATTAGAATGAGTTCTGAGGAAATAATCAGGGACTCATGAATAATTTTAAGTACCAAGATTTTTATCACAGTGTATTTATACTATTAATATTGAAACACAAAGGCTGATCTTCATTTGCCCAGGACAACTTATGTGGCACTTGATAGTAGACTTGGGAACACTCAAGAGGTGCAGAATCAGCAAGTTCCATGTTCGTACTTAACAAGCCAGTTATCTCCCTGCTGTTCCCAATCCCACCAACCTGTGCTGAGCCACCCTTTCAGAGAGGATCCTGTGATGTGACTAAAGGAGACCCTGCCTTGTCCAGGAGGTTGTGATCTCTACAGAAAGACCATCTTTGGTCCACCATTGGCTGCAGGGCAAAGGGAACATCCTATGGCTTGTTTCTTAAGGCCCTTCACAATGAGCCTCACCTCATCCAGAAAGAGCTTATTGCCAACTTCTCTTCCATTGGCACTGCCTGCCTGTCCTTTCCAGTCACCATATACACTCTTATCCCCAGTCACCAGGTAACCTGTTCTCCCTACCTTCCCCTTCTCCTATCTGAAGGTTTCCCTCATTTAAAGGATGCTTCCAAGAAGTGCTCCCTGCCATTCTTTGACTTCATGGAATACACATGCTAGCATATTTTTGTGTGTAATGTGTTTTCATTTTTTTTCAAGTTTGTCTTTTCAATTATGAGTTTTCTGAAACTGGTACTAGGTCTTATATTTGAAAAGTTGCATGATATAGGAGAGAGAACAGGATATTAAATCAGACAAACCTGGGGTTAAATCCCATGTTATAGTGAATAAGTTACTTGACTTCTTTGTGCTTGAGTTTTGTCATTTATAAACTGGGGATAAGAGTAGTTATTTCATAGAGTTGTGTTGGATGGGATAATTGTTAGCCACTTTTCACAAGGCTTGCCCCATAGCACATAATCAGAAAATGTTAGTTCCCTCCTTCTTATTCCACTTTGGAGGAGTTGAGCTTAGCATATGGTAGCTTTACATAAGATCTTGTCTCCTAGCCAGTTCCCCAAAGGACACTAGGAGCAATGAGTGCCCTGGAAGGAAAGAGAACAGCAATTGGTGAACTGGGAAAGCCCGTGTGGTCTGGCCTGCTGGCCTCTTACCTGATGATTGTCAAGGGGATGAAGTACACCAGGAAGGCCACGATGGTCATGTACGGGGTCCAGTAGGAGTCATCGGGCCACAGGGCCCAGCACTGCACTTCACCATTGGAGAGTTTCCTTTTCCCAAATATGATAAGGGTAGGAATGGAGAACAGGAAAGAGAGGCTCCAGGCAATCATGATGAGGACCTTGGCCTGCTTTTCTGCTCAAAGAAAAGAGAGGGATGCCTGGGCATCTGGAAACAGCCTCTGGAAGCACACTTGGTATCTGGTGTGGAAAAAGATCGTGATGGGAGAGAAATTCTAGAACTCTCAGAGCCTCAGTTTCCTTAAGCATAAAATGGGGAGAATAGGACCTGTATCTAGGGCTGATACAAGGATTAAAGGGAGAATTTAATCACAGAAGCTAGAGCACTGTTTGGCCCAATCTCTCCTCTTTGTCTTCCCTGATTTACCTGTTGGACTTGAGATGCTGACACATTCCTACAGTACTATGGAGCTCAGTTTGTATCACGTACATTTGATAGGTTGCTGTGCAGATGCTTGTCTCTGGTGCTTTGCTTATCCTGAAAGGCAGAGATGGGGCCTTTGATCTGGTTGTTATTCTCCTCACATACCTAGCAATATGAAGCACTGTGACAGTGTTTGAAAGCTGTTTGGCAAACGTTCAATGGCCTTCTTTTGTTTGAAGGAACAAGGGAGGAGTGGTAAGGCAGAGAAAGAGCAGTGAGCTTGGTTCTGGAGAGCAGAGTTCTTTCAACCAAGCCCTGAAGTCTGGTAGCTCTGACCCCACACACTAGATTTGGGCTCTTTCAGATGTGATGTTTTGACCTTGGGCAAACCACTCAGTCTCAAACTGAGTTCTTGAAAGTGGAATTAATAAAAATATACACTCTGCTCCTCTGACCATGATGGGGTCAGATGGAGACAATTAATACATATGAGAGTGTTCTTTTGAAACAGTTTTTATGATGCTTTCTGTTAAGCTGGTGTTGAAGCTCTCATCTTCATCTCCACTGTAGCTGTGCTGTCTGTGTTGACTGACCCTGGTGGGCCCCTTCATTCAGGGACAAGACACCTCCGTCCACCTCCCAACTTTCAAATTGGAAAGCCAGTTCATGTCTCGGGGTGAGGGAGGGAAACGTAGAATCAGGAGGTATTGTAGACAGGTGAGTAGGGTGTGACCAGGAAGGCTATAAGAAGTGAGAACAATTCTAGAAGAAACTAGGGACTCTATCAGAATCTTGAATCCCAAATATTTCGGAGAATAATATCTGAGATTCTGTTCTTGTTGAACTGTCACTCTGAAAAGAGCTATTGGAAAGATTTAGAAAACAGATATAACTGGCACAGTGAGCAAGCAGGAACCTTGGGGTAGAATTATAATGCAGTCTTTTTAGGTCTTCCCATCATTCCTTACTCCCTTGCTTTTTGCTTTTCTTCTTTCCTCAGCTATTTGTAAAGCCTCTTCAGATAACCCCTTTGCCTCTTGCCTTTCTTTTTCTTTGGGATGGTTTTGTTTGCTGCCTCCTGCACAATATTACGAACCTCCGACCATGGTTTGTCAGGCACTCTGTTTACTAGATCTAATCCCTTGAATCTGTTTGTCAACTCCACTGTATATTCATAGGGGGTTTGATTTAAGTCATACTTGACTGGCCTAGTGGTTTTCCCCACTTTCTTTCATTTAAAGCCTGAATTTTGCTATCAGGAGCTGATGATCCGAGCCACAGTCAGCTCCAGGTCTTGCTTTTACTAACTGTACACAGCTTCTCCAGCTTCACCTACAAAGAAGGTACATGTACCCAGAGACCCAGTAGGTGTGGGAACTCTCCTCCACCTGCTTGAAAACTCAGGAAGCTCTTAGATATCAGTGACTTTAAGTATTAACAGAGTTTTATATTTTAATATCTGGCACTGTATATCTCTCTTCATTATTGGTTGATGCTTTCCTAAATATTCTCACATTTAATTTTACTGAAGAGCTTTACAACCGATGACTCCTCTGGAGTTGCTGGCTAAGAAACTACCACTCAAGTAAAAAGCAGTAAAGCATCAGTAAAATGTGTGCACTCCCCCATTGCTGCTCTCCTTCCTTTGATTGTATTGCCATTGCCATGTGCTCACTCAGGCACAGGAGTCCCTGCCGGCCTCCACTGGCCGCATTCTCTGTGCTGCTCTGTGGGGAATCTCCTGCCTGCCTTCTCAATTCTGCCCCTCGCCCCTTATATTCCAATGAGCTGGAGCACCAAGAATGCTCTAGCACACAGTTCCCTCTACCCTGTGCCACCGACTACCTCATCCTATAACCCTGAGGATCTTTTCATCTTCCTTCCAGGCCATGCAGCTTTCCTAGGGGGGTTGGCATCCATGTTATGTCTAATCTGATCCCCATGTGCTGGGAATTCATTGAAGTTTCTGGTCTTTGGATGGCATCTTTCCTCGGCTTCCTTCCCGGCTGCAGGTGTCCTCCTATCTGTATGCTTCTTCCATGACTTCAGTTGGAATTGGGCGGCAGAAGGGAAAGTGGCTAATTTCTGTTTCCAAGCTTGCATCTTTCCCTGGAGTTATTAGAGGTGATTATTTTCCAAGTGCCCTACATGAAGCCTCTATTAATTTTATAGTGAGGAAATAAATTGCTTTCCATATTTTAAAGAACACTATAATATTCATTGCTGTCTTTCCTGTAATTTAGAGACCAATCCATAATATTGGGCAGTATCTCCCAGAACCGGTTGTATTTTCCATAACCTAAATAGTTGATTTGTTTTTTAGCTAATGAATATGGTTAGACATGTAACTCACCATGTTTCCTCCTTGGCTATGCATCTCAAAGCCTCTACCTCTAGCAAATGTCCTGGGACACCCCCTCACACATTTTCTTATACTTATGTTTTCTTTTCCAATTTCTTCACCTTGAAATACTCTGGTATAGATGTCTTTTTGTACATTGTCTGCAATCTTTCCGATAGCTTGCTGGGTGTTAATAAGTAGATGGATGAGTAAATGTATCATACTTCTGCATACACATATAATAAAATGTCTTCCTGTTTACCCCATTTCCTCCCCTACTTCATTCTCTGCCATAATCACTAGACCATAGCAGTGTCCAGAAAGCTTAGTGCAGATTGCACCCCTTCACATTCACACTTACATGCAACCTACAAAAAGCCTTAGAGATAGATATCAATTTTATCTTAAAATTAGTTTCACATCACACTGATGTGTTGCTGGTGTAAAAATTACCTAATGGCATGTAAGTCCCTGTGGTCACTATGGAGATTCCAACTCCCATTCCCAGAGGTAAGTACTAGTTGGTGTGCATTTTTGTGGGCAATTGTTTGTTATTCTGAGACCTCCCTATTTCTTGCATTCTTTCCTGCTCTTCTCTCTTTCTCTACATAATATCTAGTGTTGTTTGGAGTTTTTCTTTGTATTAATATTATACTTTATACATACTGCATGCATATTGTTTTTATTACTCAAAATATAATGCAGACATTTTCATGGTGATGCATTATCTCTCTCCATGGCTGTCCTATCCCTTCATTGAGAGACAGGATATATAGTACTTGAGGGCACCTGAGCTGAACCCAGACCATCTGGGTTCACATCCTGCCCCTGCAACTACTAACTGTGATCTTGGGCAAACTTCTTTAACCCTTTGAATTGCAATTGCCCAGACTAAGATGCAAATAATCATAGAACCTATATCATAGAGCTGTTGTGAGGATTAAAGTATTTAACATATACAAAGAACTTAGAATCATGACTAGCACATAGTACACAATCAATGAACCTAAGCTATTAAAACTTCTACATAGGGTGTTAGCCATTCCTCCATTGAGGGACACTAAGGTGAGCATTGAATTCCTGATATTCTGAATAATGCTACAATACACAATACATGTGTATATATGCACACATGTCAGCATTTGTCCAGAGAAGATACCAAGAAGTAGAACTTCTATATCAAAGGGCTGCACATTTTACATTTTAATTAGGTATTGCTACGTTGCCATCCAAAGTATCTGTGTCAGTACTGCCTGATGTATTTAATAGTATCTATGACATTATTGCTACTTATTCTAAAATTCTGCTTGCTCTATTAATTTTGTTTCCTTTAGGTGTAAATTCTGCAGAATGGTATTTTAAACATATTATCTATTTTGTACAGTTTGGCTTTTGTCACACTTTTTCATGATATTTGATTGCACCTCATTTTTATAGACAAGATTTCATGGTAGGTTCTTCATTTTATCAGTTTCACAGCCTGCTTGGAAAAGTGAAGTACTTTGGATTTTTATTTGCTTTTAGAGGTCAGAGATGTAAGTGGCCTCTGCCTGTGGGCAGAGCAATGGACAATTAGTCCTGTGACTAGGTATCCACCATCCCTCCAAGGTGTCATTGCTCCCCAGGGCCCCACCCTGTCTCTCGAAATCCAGCGTCCCCACTACTTGGAAGCAGAGATGTTTATCCTTGCTGCACATCTGTGAAGGGGAAGGACAGCAGGAAGGGAGATGTGCTGTGATAAAAGGTCCTCATTGTACTCCAAGAATCACCCTGCCAGTTTCCCCGAGTCCGTCTTGCTCCAGGCATTTCCATTATCTATTTAGGAAGACCTCTGCCTCTTTGCTGTAGCATCATCTGTGTGTTCTGTGGGTTGTGTGCTTTTAGCCTTCCCGCTGACCCGTCTGCTTCCTTCTTTCAGGGATTCTTCACTATCTTTGGATCAAAGAGGATTTTCCTTGTTTCCATTATAATCATCAATTTGAAACATTTTTCCAATTATTTCCATGGTTTGGGGGTAAGGAAGGCAAAATGCTTCTTTCTGGAAAATAAGCAAGTTGAAGCGGGAGTGTTTCTTAGTTTGAATAGTTATGTGTGTCAACTCTAAAAAAAAAAAAAAAGCTGGAAGCATCAATGTCAAGGGAAATGGTCACAGAATGGGCTCAGCAAAGCATCTTTCCTTACAGTTCTTGGCCATCCAGGCCAACTGTCAGCATTTTCCCAGGCAGCCAAGTTTCTTTTCTATGTCTTTTTCGACAATCAGACTCAAGAAGTGGGAAAGGAAAGGGAAGAAGAGGAGAAGTGGGAGGAAAAGAGCCATTACTAAGAGGATAAAGTGAAAGTGAAGTTGCTCAGTCATGCAAAAACCCTCACCCAAGGATAGTACTTGGTTGAGCCTGCTCACCTCCTTGCAGGAACTTCATGGGGTAGACAATGGCATGGTATCTGTCTATGCTGAGGGACACCAGGACGTAGGTAGAGGCATAGAGCAGCACAACCTGAAGACAGAAATGAGAGGAGGTGAGTGGTTTCATAAAGGTGAGGAGATGCACATCATGGAAAGATGAGCATTTTGTGCTATTTGGAAACCGAGGCACCAAACCAAGGGCTGGGTGAGGTTTGGAGTATGGACAGGAATGCCTGACTCCTGCCCAGGCAGAAGATGGCTCTTCTTGGTGCTGGACTTTGCACTGCTGGCTGTGACAGGTGAGAGTGCCTCCAGTTCTCACTTGCTCACTCTTTCGCTTGGCTTCTTGGAGACTCCACATTTCTCCAAGGATCAGTCCCCCTTGACATTTGCGCGGTACATTTGTTTGTAATTGACTTTTAAAGCTAAACTAATTTTCTCTGCTACAGTTGACATTCCAGAATAATTAGAAACAAACCTTCATTTGCCTTTTATCAATGTGAGTTGTTAAAAGATGATAGGAGGGAATCTGGCTTCAAGGAGCCTGGGTGCTGTTTTGAATCATTGATCACCATCTGGGCTGACACTCTTAGAGCTCCCCTTCTTCATCCACTTCTTCAGCAGAGCTGCCCACTAGGGTCAGCCTTTGGGTCCTCTTTTCTGCCTTCCCACCTTCTTTTATTAAGCTTACCCATGTCCTTTAATTATCCCATGTACAGTGGTATTTGCTTAATTTGCGGAGAAGAACATTTTGAATTAAGAGATTAATATCTCTTCTGTAAAGAGCATACTCAAAAGGTAATTAAATGAAATATATCTGAAAGGATTATCAAGATGGAAAATTTTCCAATAACTTTGAGCCTCATTTCTACCAGAAGTCTAGCCATATCACTACTTTGTAAACTTTTGGTCAATTCATAGTGAGTAGAAAGTAACTTGAAGACTGAAGTATAAGAGTGAGTGTCTGAATTTCTTCTAAGATGAAATAGGAATAACATGAATTTGTTAATAACCTCTGTCTGAATTTGTACCATTTTTGTTAATTCCCTGCCTCAGAAAAATAATCAGCTACATCGATATTCTTTATATTTTTATTTCTGTAACACTGCCACATATACATCCCAGCATCTGTGCTGCAGAAGGTGCCATGGAGAGGGTGTTCTGAACACTGACCAGAGACTGAAGCCTTCCCTGAGGGATATAAGAAGAAATTCTCAACTTGCTAAGAAGCTGATGAGTGATCAGAGAGAAAAACGGCATACAGTTTTTACAACAGCAACAAAAATAAGACGACTGTCTCCTTAGAGAAAACCGGGATTTCTTTGTGGGATCCATGGATTCAGAATTGTTAATGCTGGCCACACTGAGTTGAGGAGAAGGATGGGAAAGAGAACTCTCAATGGGAGAACCGCATGGGTTAGAATGTTGTGATGAGACAGTCATGAGAACCGTGGCATCTGCAACTGTGCTGAGTGAGATGACCTGCTCACACAAATTCAGGACCTGGGGCAAGAGAAAAGGTCACAAGAGACCGGCCAGAGAAGCGGGAAGAGTTAATAAAAAGATACCTACTTTTGAGGTATGGTCAAAAAGAATATTTAACTTCAGGAATCTTCAAACATCTAGACAGATGTTTGTTTTGTTTTTTTTTTTAATGTTAAAGATTATCTGAAAGAAATACACCTCAAATTGTCATGCCTCCTCTCCACAAAAATAAATGCCAGAAAACAGAACAAAAAGATTAATGAGTATTGAAAGAAAAATTGTGATTCAAAAATTTGGTAAATATTTTTTTACCAAGGCACAGAATAATTTTCTTACATATAAGTAGAAGGAAAACATCACCTACTTTTGGAAAAAAATCTTTTTTGAAGAAACATTTCTGCTGACTGAGAATTGTTTTGAAATTAAATACTCAAGAAGAGGAAAGGGGATAAATACGAAAACCATAGTAAGGAATGAGTCAGGAAAACACAAAATGTTTAAAATAGCTATGAATATAATTACATAATATTTCAGAGAAAATTTGGTGAGTTGGATGAGGACAGAAAGTAGAAGGAAAGCAATTGCATCAAATTTCTATTTAGATATTTCAGGCATCTTTTTTGTTTTTATTTTGATAGAGATATATTGCACTTTAAAGATAAGCTATGATAGAGTAAAATAGAAATAGAGAGAAAAGATTTATGAGAGTCCTATGGCCACCATAACAAATTGCCACAAACACTGTGGCTTAAACCAACATAAATTTATTCTTTTAAACTTTTGGAGACCAGAAGTCAGAATCAGTTGTACTGAGTCAAAATCAAAGTGTTGGTAGGGCCACTCTCCCTCTCGAGGCTCTGGGGGAGAATTCTTTCCTAGTCTTTTCCAGCTTTAGGTGGCTACCAGAGTTCTTTGAATTGTGGTCACACCAATACCATCTTTGAGCCCATGGTTACAGTGCCCCTTCTGTCTGTGTGTCAAATCTTCCTCTGCCTCCCTCTCACAAGGATGTGTATGTTTGCCTTTGTACTCAATAGTAATAATTATTGAGATAATTCAGAATAGTCTTCTCATTTCAAAATCATTAAATTAATCACATTTGCAAAGTCTTTTTTGCCATATAAGGTAACATACATAGGTTTCATATATTAGGATTTAGGAATGTTTGGGGGGCCATTTTTCAGCTTACCACAATTATAAGCAAATACATAGAAAGGGAAATAAAAGAGTGAATAAAAAATTAACACAGAAAGATTAAAATTGTATGATTGAAATAGTACCAAACACTATTTGTCAAAATAAAAATGAATGGCTTGAGCTCCTCCACTGAAACAAAGATTGTTTAAACAACTCTTCCTCAAATCCAACTGTATACTATTTAGAAGAGAAACTTCTAAAACCAAAAGATTATCAAAGTTTAAAAATAGAGTGATGGCCTATGATATAATGAGCAACTGAAAACTAAAAGAAAGCTTCATTGCAATAGTCTATTAGACGAACTAAATTCAAGCAATTAGTACTACATGGATTAAAGGGGTCATTTATACTATAATAGATACAATACCACAGTGGCAACAGAATATCAATAAACCTAAATGTAACATCGAACCCGGGTCTTCCACATTGCAGGCAGACACTTTATGGTCTGAGCTACTAGGGAAGCCCAAATGTAACAATAGCATAACACTAAATATAGAGAAACACTGGGCTGGAGGAAGCACAAGCTGGAATCAAGATTGCCAGGAGAAATATCAATAACCTCAGATATGCAGATGACACTACCCTTATGGCAGAAAGTGAAGAGGAACTAAAAAGCCTCTTGATGAAAGTGAAAGAGGAGAGTGAAAAAGTTGGCTTAAAGTTCAACATTCAGAAAACGAAGATCATGGCATCTGGCCCCATCACTTCATGGGAAATAGATGGGGAAACAGTGGAAACAGTGTCAGACTTTATTTTTGGGGGCTCCCAAGTCACTGCAGATGGTGACTGCAGCCATGAAATTAAAAGACGCTTAATCCTTGGAAGGAAAGTTATGACCAACCTAGATAGCATATTCAAAAGCAGACATTTCTTTGTCAACAAAGGTCCGTCTAGTCAAGGCTATGGTTTTTCCTGTTGTCATGTATGGATGTGAGAGTTGGACTGTGAAGAAGGCTGAGCACCAAAGAATTGATGCTTTTGAACTGTGGTACTGGAGAAGACTCTCGAGAGTGCCTTGGACTACAAAGAGATCCAACCAGTCCATTCTGAAGGAGATCAACCCTGGGATTTCTTTGGAAGGAATGATGCTAAAGCTGAAACTCCAGTACTCTGGCCACCTCATGCGAAGAGTTGACTCATTTGAAAAGACCCTGATGCTGGGATGATGAAAGTGAAAGAGGAGAGTGAAAAAGTTGGCTTAAAGTTCAACATTCAGAAAACGAAGATCATGGCATCTGGCCCCATCACTTCATGGGAAATAGATGGGGAAACAGTGGAAACAGTGTCAGACTTTATTTTTGGGGGCTCCCAAGTCACTGCAGATGGTGACTGCAGCCATGAAATTAAAAGACGCTTAATCCTTGGAAGGAAAGTTATGACCAACCTAGATAGCATATTCAAAAGCAGACATTTCTTTGTCAACAAAGGTCCGTCTAGTCAAGGCTATGGTTTTTCCTGTTGTCATGTATGGATGTGAGAGTTGGACTGTGAAGAAGGCTGAGCACCAAAGAATTGATGCTTTTGAACTGTGGTACTGGAGAAGACTCTCGAGAGTGCCTTGGACTACAAAGAGATCCAACCAGTCCATTCTGAAGGAGATCAACCCTGGGATTTCTTTGGAAGGAATGATGCTAAAGCTGAAACTCCAGTACTCTGGCCACCTCATGCGAAGAGTTGACTCATTTGAAAAGACCCTGATGCTGGGAGGGATTGGGGGCAGGAGGAGAAGGGGACGACAGAGGATGAGATGGCTGGATGGCATGACTGACTCAATGGACATGAGTCTGAGTGAACTCTGGGAGTTGGTGATGGACAGGGAGGCCTGGTGTGCTGCAATTCATGAGGTCGCAAAGAGTCGGACATGACTGAGCAACTGAACTGAACTGAACTGAAATATATATAGCTAAAATGTTTGAAGTTCTACAGAGGAAACAAGTACAATAATACATAGGTAGAAATAATTAAACAAACTCTAAGAATGATACACATTATTATAAAATATCTAAGCAGTATTTCAAAAATTAATCATAAACTAAGCTATCAAGGAAAAAAACCCTCAGTATATTCCAAAAAGTGAAATTTATACAATTCACAAATTTAAAACAACAAGCAATGAAAGCTGAAATTAGTATCATGAATTTTTTTTTTAAATACCACTTGGAAATTTAAACATCCTTATAATTAATTGAGTCAAGAAGGAAATTAAAGTACAATTATAGTCAATTCATAAATGTCAACAATAAAAATTCTACACATCAACAACATATGGGATACCATTTGGAGAACAGATGGAAGCTTGAGGACATATGTCTAAATTCTCACTATCCCACCCTCAATTCTGACAAAAATGACCTAGGAAATACAAAACCAAAAAAAAAAAAAATCTTGTAGAAAAAATGAGACTTAAATGCAGAAAACTTAAATTTTTTTATTTAGAAAAATGCCAGATTGGATTCATTTAAAGTAGAATCTCTGGACTGACTTTAAAAAAATCAATATACTTTATCTTTTAGAACAATTTTAGTTTTACAGAAAAAATTGAGCAGATAAGACAAAGAATACCCATATTAGCCACTCCGCCCTGCCCCCCCTCCCAACACACACACACATACTTTCTCTTCTTATTAAGCCTTACACTAGTGTGGTCAATTTTTTAAAATTAACAGACTGATATTGATATATTATGATTAACTGAAGTCCATGGCTTGTACTGAGATTCACTATTTGTGTTGTGCAGTTCCATGGGTTTTGATAAATGCATAATGCCACGTATCCTTTATTACAGTGTTATACAGAAGAGATTTACCATCCTAAAAATCCCTTGTGCCTTTATTTATTTAATCCATCCAAATCCTTGGCAACCACTGATCTTTTTTACTGTCTGCATGGTTTTTCCTTTTCCAGTGTCGTGTAGTTATAACCACACATAGTCTTTTTAGACTTGCTTCTTTCAGCTAGCAATGTGTTTTTAAGATTCCTCCATGACTTTTCATGGCTTGATAGCTCATTTGGTTTATTTATCCATTCAGCTTCTGAGGAGTATCTTGCTTTCAATTTCTTGCAATTGTGAATGTGAAGTTGTGAAGTTGCTCAGTCATGTCCGACTCTTTTGCGACCCCGTGGACTGTAGCCCGCCAGGCTCCTCTGTTCATGGGATTCTCCAGGCAAGAATACTGGAGTGGGTTGCCATTTCCTTCTCCAGCAATTTGAATAAAACTGCTATAAACATTCTTGTGCAGACTTTCATGTGGATATAAGTTGTCAACTCAACTGAGTAAATACCTAGGAGCACAATTGCTAGATCTTATGGTAAGAGTATGTTCAAGTTTATAAGAAATTGCCGAACTGTCTTCTAAAGTGTACCATTTTGCATTTCCACAAAAGATGAATGAGACTTCCTATAGCTACATATTCTCAGTCCCATTTGGTATTGTCAGTTTAAAAAATATTGTTTTAGCCATATATGCTTGCTTGTCATCTGTAGATCTTCTTTGGTGAGGTATCTGTTCAGGTCTTTTGACCACTTTGATGAGGGTTGTTTATTTTCTTATTGTTATTTGAGGATTTCTTTGTTTCTTTGACTTCCCTGGTGGCTCAGACGGTAAAGCGTCTGCCTACAATGTGAGACACCTGGGTTCAATCCCTGGGTCAGGAAGATCTCCTGGAGAAGGAAATGGCAACCCACTCCAATATTCTTGCCTGGAAAATCCCATGGACAGTGGAACCTGGTAGGCTATAGTCCCTGGGGTTGCAAAGATTTGGACACGACTGAGCAACTTCACTTTCTTTCTTTCACTTTTGTTTCTTTATCAAATATATGTTTTTTATATTTTTCCCAATTCTGTGCCCTATTTTTCCAGTTTCTTGACAGTGTCTTTTGCAAAGAATAAATTTTAAATTTTCATAAAACCCCATCTTTCAATTGTTTCTTTCATGGATTGTGCTTTTGATGTTATACCTAAAAAATTCACAGAAATACCCAAAGTCCCCTGATTTTCTCCTATGCTATTTTCTAGTAGTTTTATAGTACTTCATATTTCATTCCAATCTGTGATCCATATTGAGTTAGTTCTTGTGAAAGGGGTGAAGTCTGTGGTTGGATTCTTATTTATTTTTGCAAATGGATATCCAGTGACTCCAGCAGCATTTCTTGAGTAGGCTATCCTTTCTTCATTGAACTGTCTTTGATCCTTTGTTAAAGATTCATTAGACTTTTTGTGTGTATCTCTTCTGCACTGTCTATTCTGCTCCATTGATCTATTTGTTGATTCTTTCCCAGTATCATGCTGTTTTGATTTTTGGAGCATTTTGTAATCCTTGAAATCAGATAGGGTCAATCTTCCATCCATATTCTTCTTTTTCCATATTGTATTGACTGTTCTGTGTTTTTTACTTAAACTTTAGAGTTTGTCCATATATATAAAATAACCTGGTGGGATTTTGATTGGAATTGCATTGAATTTATAAGTTGTACTGGCAGAATTATCATCTTGACAATAGTGAGTCTTCCTATATATGAACATGGAATATCTATACATTTCAAGATATTGTTTGATTTTTTTCAGTTTTTCCAGTTTTCTTCATATTGATCTTACATATATTTTGTTATATTTATACCTAAATATCTCATATTTTGGGTGCTAACATAAATGGTACTGTTTTTTAAATTTTAACTTCAAATTGTTGATTGCTGTTATATGAAAAACATCTGAACTTTTGTATGTTCAGTTCAGTTCAGTCACTCAGTCGTGTCCTACTTTTTGCAACCCCATGGACTGGAGCACGCCACGCTTCCCTGTCCATCACCAACTCCTGGAGCCTACTCAAACTGATATCTATTGAGTTGATGATGCCATCCAGCCAGCTCATCCTCTGTCATCCCCTAACCTTGTATTCTGTGACCTTGCTGGTTTTCACTTTATTGTCTATATAGACAAAGTTATTTGTAAACACAGATGTTTTTAATTTCATCTTTCTGTACCAATCTGTGTAACCTTTTATTTTTTTTCTTGTCATTTTAATTAGTTGGAACTTCCAGCATGATGCCGAATATGAGTGTGAGAGGAGACATCTTTGTGTTATTTCCAGTCTCAAGAGGAAAGCTTCTAGCTTCTCACCATTAAGTCTGAGGTTCAGTTCAGTTCAGTCGCTCAGTCATGTCCGACTCTTTGCGACCCCATGAATCACAGCACGCCAGGCTTCCCTGCCCATCACCAACTCCCGGAGTTCACTCAGACTCACGTCCATTGAGCCATGATGCCATCCAGCCATCTCATCCTCGGTCGTCCCCTTCTCCTCCTGCCTCCAATCCCTCCCAGCATCAGAGTCTTTTCAAATGAGTCAACTCTTTGCATGAGGTGGCCAAAGTACTGGAGTTTCAGCTTTAGCATCATTCCTTCCAAAGAAATCCCAGGGTCGATCTCCTTCAGAATGGACTGGTTGGATCTCCTTGCAGTCCAAGGGACTCTCAAGAGTCTTCTCCAACACCACAGTTCAAAAACATCAATTCTTTGGTGCTCAGCCTTCTTCACAGTCCAACTCTCACATCCATACATGACCACAGGAAAAACCATAGCCTTGACTAGATGGACCTTAGTCGGCAAAGTAATGTCTCTGCTTTTGAATATACTGTCTAGGTTGGTCATAACTTTTCTTCCAAGGAGTAAGCGTCTTTTAATTTCATGGCTAGTCTGAGATTAGTTAGTTGTAGGTTTTTTGTAGATTTTTGTTATCAAGTTGAGGAAGTTTCTCTCTATACATAGTTTGCTGAGAGTTTTTATCATGAGTGGGTATAGGATTTTCCCAAATGCTTTTTCTGTACCAACTGATAGGGTCATATAATCTTTTCTTACCTTTTTATGTTATGAATTACATCAATTGAGTTTTGAATGTTGAACCAGGCTTGCATACCTGGAATAAATCCCATTTGGTCATGGTGTGTGAGGAAATAATGAGATGTCTGCAGTCTGGAGGAAGGCCATCACCTGACCAGGCTGGTACACTAATTTTCGACTTCCAGCCTCCAGAACTGTGAGAAATAGATTGTTGTTTATAAGCCACCTACTCTGTGAAAGTTGCTCAGTCGTGTCTGACTCTTTGTGATCCCATGGACTACATAGTCCATGGAATTCTCCAGGTCAGAATGGTATTTTTATATCAGCATCGTTGGACTAAGACAGCCAGAATATGTCAAAAAGAATAATAACCCAGAAATTTTACCTAATGTTTGAACTAGGAATGCTTATGTTCTTTTTATTGCTTACTTCTGTTTTCTTATACATGTATTATTTTTAACAAGCAAAAAACATGAAAAATATAAATTTTGCTTGTCCTTTAGACTATGAAGAAGTGAGCAATTTGTTGCAGCAGAGTACAGGGTTTTATACTGTTTTCCTTATGAAGAATCCAAGAGGTAATTTTGGTGTCAGTTTGTCTCATCATATTTGGAAGGTGCTACATACCTGCAAATAGCGGACCACGCGGCAAACCAGGTCAGGTGCCATGAAGTCTCCAGTGAATCTCCAAATGATATCTGTCAAGATGTTAACCAGTCCTGTGAAAGAATCTAACAAAAACACATTAAAGTGGTTAATTTCAGTCTCTTTCAAATTTGCAGCTATGCTACAGTAGAAATGAATTCCTGGAGCCTTTTTTTTTTTTTTCTGATTTATTAGGTGGCAAATGGCTTCCCTGATAGCTCAGTTGGTAAAGAATCTGCCTGCAATGGGGGAGACCTGGGTTCGATCCCTGGGTCAGGAAGATACCCTGGAGAAGGGAAAGGCTACCCACTCAGTATTTTGGCCTGGAGAATTCCATGGACNAACATCTCTGATTATGTTGTACTCTTAATAGTTCAGTCAACTCATGATCTAAAAACTCACTAATTCAATGGGTATTTTAAAGTTCTGAATATTTGTCAGTCTTTCAAGAAAATTGCTGAACATGCTGTAATTAAGAAATTCCAGGGACCTTCTTGCTTTCAATAGACTAATTTTTTTTTTTCTGAGCACAGTTTAATACAAGATATATATTTTGATCTGAAATATGATACATAATTCATGGGCTTTTTTCAATTAACATATGAAATGTGTAACTTTCACTCTGTAATTAATTCAAGTCAGTATATCAACAAAACACGTAAAAGTCCACATACACAAAATATTAGTCTATTAAAATTTAATAAAAAAGAAGAGTAAAGTGTCATATATTAAAGTAGCCAATAAAATCCTGTCCCACCAGATTCAGATAATTTAAAAGGTAGTCAGGCTTATTCAATAGCCCAAGTTTAGCAGGTTTACTGCCTCGAATCCTTAGTCCTTGAGAATATGGACTATTTAAACACCTTGGAGAAGAAAATAGTAACCCACTTCAGTATTCTTGTCTTGAAAATCCCAGGACAGAGGAACCTGGCAGGCTATAGTCCATGGGGTTGCAAAAGAGTCAAACATGACTTAGGGACTAAACAACACTTTAAATATGTAGTATTTTCTTCAGCCAAAGGAAAGTTATGACCAACCTAGATAGCATGTTAAAAAGCAGAGACATTACTTTTGCCAACAGAGGTCCATCTAGTCAAGGCTATGGTTTTTCCAGTGGTCATGTATGGATGTGAGAGTTGGACTATAAAGAAAGCTGAGGCTGAAGAATTGATAGTTTTGAACTGTGGTGTTGGAGAAGACTCTCAAGAGTCCCTTGAACTGCAAGAAGATCCAACCAGTCCATCCTAAAGGAGGTCAGTCCTGGGTGTTCATTGGAAGGACTAATGTTGAAGCTGAAACTCCAATCCTTTGGCCATCTGATAGGAAGAACTGATCCATTGGAAAAGACTTTCATGATGGGAAAGATTGAGGGCAAGAGGAGAAGGGGACGATAGAGGATGAGATGGCTGGATGGCATCACTGACTCAATGGACAAGGGTTCTGGTGGACTCGGGAGTGGATGATGACAGGGAGGCCTGGCGTGCTGCAGTTCATGGGGTCACAAAGAGTCAGACATGACTGAGCGACTGAACTGAATTGAACTGAACTGAACTGAACTCGGCTGATGCCTTACATCCTTACTCAGACATAGTCTACTGAGATTTTGACTCACCAGTTAAAATTAGAAAAACATGAAACAAAATTATATTCAATTTTAGTTTCTAAATCCAAACTCTATCTTTTTTTATCTCCCTACTCCTTTTCTCTTTCTCTATCTCTTTCACACAAAATCACAAGGTAATACTAAAGGAGACTTCAGTAGCTATTTAGGAACTTAGAAACAAATGCAAAAAGGAAGCAAGTAAGCATAAAATTGTTTACAAAATTCAAGTCAATGTTGTTTCATATCTTTATTTTCCATCACAATGTCATAATTACATATATATATATATATATATATATATAAACACCCATATATGAAACTTTGCTGAAAAATAAAAATACATATGGCCAATGTGATTTTAATTTTCAGAGGCAACCATAGTAGTTAAAACCAAAGTTTGAATCAACTCCCCACTGTTGGAGTGTCCAATGTTTGTTTCGTGTCTGTGTCAGTGGCTACTAAAATTCAAATAATTGTTAACCATTTCTTAACATTAACTCTTCACGCATCTGCTGCTGCTGCTAAGTTGCTTCAGTCGTGTCCGACTCTGTGCAACCCCATAGATGGCAGCCCACCAGGCTCCTCCGTTGCTGGGATTCTCCAGGCAAGAACACTGGAGTGGGCTGCCATTTCCTTCTCCAATGCATGAAAGTGAAAAGTGAAAGTGAAGTCGCTCGGTCGTGTCCGACTCTTCGCCCCCCTATAGACTGCAGCCCACCAGGCTCCTCCATCCATGGGATTTTCGAGGCAAGAGTACTGGAGTGCCATTGCCTTCTCCCTTCAGGCATCACAGCATGCCAAATTGAGTGCAAAGTGGTACCTATTCAAGAGATTATTTCATAACTGAAATTTTAAACTGAATATACATTTTCAAGATATTTTTATCTTTTATTACTTTAAAAAATGTTATGAGAATAAATCATAATATCACAGAAACTTTAAACTTAAAGGGACCTTCAAGAATATCTTCTGAGAAACCTTGAGTTTAGAGATTAGATTTGAGCTTATAACAAAGCTAGCAAGCTGTAGTGGTAACTAACACTCTTACATTTCGATCTCCAGACAAAGCCTTGTTGGAGTTACCCTCTTCCATATGCTTTTATCCCTCCTTTCTCTAAGGTTGAGAGCAGCAATAAAACATATCTGATCTGTTGCCTGGAAAACTGCAGTGGTCTTCAAAAGTTATGTTTGGTTTGAGCCTTGATATGCAGAAAATGGATTCAAAGGTATACTCTGAACTTCAATCTTCAGAGAGAATATGTGGGTAATTTAGGTTGAATCATGTACTTGTCCTTGACTTTAGACTATAGCCACCAGATAATGTCTATTGCTTATAAGAAAATGAGTTAACATGTACTCATATTTCACTTTGTGTAATATACTACTTTAATGATTTCTATGTTTCAGTCCACTTAAATATTATATAAATCAATAAAACTGGTGCTATTTTAATACCCCTAAAGAAAACTGATACAAACTAAAAATACTAAATGTCCACTCTCCCTTTATATCATTTCAAGGATACATTCTTGTGAAAAGATTCTGAATTTGAGGTTGACCTTTATTAAGGCCATGTCAATAAGACTAAGTAATTATAATTACATCATAGGACACTTCTTCTCAAGCCCAATTCAGCCACCTCTGTGGAGGATATTATTAAATTATGTAGAAAATGGTCATTATGTCAGTTACCTAGATGATTTAAAATTGAATAGACTCAGATTTAACCATTGTTTTAGGTGAGTGGTTGACATGAGATCATTCTGAAATCGTATTTTTGCCCAACGTCTTATAGATAATTGTTAAAGAATGGTTGAAGATGCTTTTTTGTTTATTTTTTTTTCTTTTTAATGTTGGAAAATTCAAAATATTGGAAAAGCAATTTATGACAGATATATGTCAATATAATCTATAGTTAAATAATGAAAAAATGTCTAATGCAGACACTATTTCAAATGAAGCTCAAACAAGGCAGAGATAAACCCATGCAGGTATGGTCACCTAAACTATGACAAAAGAGGCAAGGATATACAACAGAGAAAAGATAATGTCTTCAGTAAGTGATCATTAGTAAACTGGACAGCTACATGTAAAGAATGAAGTTAGAACACTACCTAACACCATACACAAAAATAAACTCAAAATGGATTAAAGTTCTAAATAAAGACCCGATACAACAAAATTCTTAGAGGAAAACAAAGGCAGAACACTCTCTGGCATACAATTGTAATCATATTTTTTTGAACTGACCTAGTGTAAGGAAAATAATAACAAAATAAACAAATAGAACCTAACTAAATTTAAAAGCCTTTCTACAGCAAAGGAAACAAACAAACAAACAAACAAAAATACAACACACAGAATGGGACAAGATATTTGCAAACAATTCAACTGACAAGGATTAATTTCCAAAATATACAAGCAACTCATTCAGTTCAATATAAAAAAATCAAACAATCAAATCAAAAATTGGTTGAAGATTTAAACAGACATTTCTCCAAAAGAAGTATACAAACAGCCAAAAAGCACATGAAAAGATGTTCAATATCACTCATTATTAGAGAAATGCAAATCAAAATCACAATAAAGTATCACCTCACACCAGTCAAAAAGACAATCATCAAAAACTCTACAAACAAAAAATGCTATAGAGGGTGGTGAAAAAAGAGAACTCCCCTACTCTAACAATGCCTTTTCCAGCAACATTTATGGACCCAGAGATTATCATACTAAATGAAGTAAGACAGAGAGAAAACCAAACATCAAATGATATCAGTTATATGTGCAATCTAATAAAAATGATACAAATGAACTTACAAAACAGAAACAAACTCCGAGTTTGAAGTCAAACACAGCTGCCAAAGGGGAAACTTGGGGAGACAAATTAAGAGATTGGAATTAACATATATACACTACTATATAAAAAATATAACTAATAAGGACCTACTGAATAGCACAGTGTGAGTGTGAGTGTGAGTGTGGGTGTGTGTATGTGTGTTCAGTCACTCAGTCATGTCCACCCACTCTTTACAACCCTATGGACTGTAGCCTGACAGGCTCCTCTGTCCATGGAATTTTCCAGGCAAGAATACTAGAGTGGGTTCCCATTTTCTCCTTCAGGGGATCTTCCCAACCCAGGGATCAAACCCATGTCTCTTGTGGCTCCTGCATTATAGGCGGATTCTTTACTGTTGAGCCATCATGGAAGCTCAGAACTCTAGCCCATAGCATCAGGAAATTCTGCTCAATATTCTGTAATATGGAAAGGAATCTGATAAATAATGTATATGTGTGTATTTATGTATAAAATAGTCCCTATGGACTGTAGCCTGACAGGCTCCTCTGTCCATGGAATTTTCCAGGCAAGAATACTAGAGTGGGTTCCCATTTTCTCCTTCAGGGGATCTTCCCAACCCAGGATCAAACCCATGTCCCTTGTGGCTCCTGCATTATAGGCGGATTCTTTACTGTTGAGCCATCATGGAAGCCCAGAACTCTAGCCCATAGCATCAAGAAATTCTGCTCAATATTCTGTAATATGGAAAGGAATCTGATAAATAATGTATATGTGTGTATTTATGTATAAAATAGATTCACCTTGTTGTACACCTGAAACTAACAAATCATAGTAAATCAACTGAACGCAGTATAGTAAATCAATTGTATGCCAATTAAGAAAGAAAAAAAAAAGAGTATGAACTTTCCAATGCCTCTTCTCTCGGATAGTTCATGATAAAGAGCAGTGATCTGTGGTGAACCAGATGGGTGGGATAGACGAGTGTCCTAGACGAGGGGGAGGGGGTCCAAGAGGGTGTGGCTCTAAGTATACAAATAGCTGATTTATTAACACAGCATTGTAAAGCAATTATACTCCTAGTTTTTTTTTCTTTAAAGCAAGTAGTAATATATAATACTATAATTTTACAGTTTTGTCTCTGAAGCATGGGATTGACAGTAAATGAGCAACAAGCAACTATTCTTCTTTATTGTACTGTAGACTCTACTTTGCTAAAGATTATAATTTTCACATGTTAGATTCTTGATGGATACTTGTTGTTAGCATCTCATACACCATTTATGATCTTACCTTTTAAATCAACATCATAGGTGATGAATTTCTACTCTAATTTGTATATATTCTTGTTCTGTGAAAGCACAATTTGTAGGTCAAATTCTCCTGAACTGATAAAGATAGGGGTGGGGAGAGTATTAGATGACTCTTACTCAAGTTGATAAAAAAACATTTATTATAATGAAACTAAATTCAGGGATTTCATCTTAAGCACATATGCCTACCACAACAAAGTAAGCCAAGTGAAGAAAACTGTGAACACTTAGAAGACAATAGAAAACAACTAGACACATTTCAACATTATGAATTCCAAGAACTGGTTCTTATTATAGATGTTACTTCTAAAGTATTTTTGTAAAAATAAAATAAAATAGTTTTGTTTGCCTTAGGCACAGTTTTAGTGAGGTAAGAAAAGGTATTATTAATCTGGATTTACTAACACTGACTAGTAAAAAATTTTTTAAGGTACAATATCTGCATTTTCAGTTACCATTATTATTTAAAGAGAATTTTGTTATTATTTTAAAGTGATTCCAAAGTTTCTTTTCTTTCTGCTTTCTGATATAACTTTTTAAACAGAATGATATATCTCTACATCTTATAATTAAATGATGATTTTATAAATTACTCATGTACTTCTTATTTCTAAAGTTTCATTTGTTTATAGTCATTTTAGCATTAAATCCATGAATCATCTTCCTATTCACTTTTATGTAAATCTAACTTTTTGTAAAAATACAATAAAATAGTTTTGTTTGCCTTAGGCACAGTTTTAGTGAGGTAAGAAAAGGTATTAATTAATCTGGATTTACTAACACTGACTAGTAAAAAAAATTTTAAGGTACAATATCTGCATTTTCAGTTACCATTATTATTTAAAGAGAATTTTGTTATTATTTTAAAGTGATTCCAAAGTTTCTTTTCTTTCTGCTTTCTGATATAACTTTTTAAACAGAATGATATATCTCTACATCTTATAATTAAATGATGATTTTATAAATTACTCATGTACTTCTTATTTCTAAAGTTTCATTTGTTTATAGTCATTTTAGCATTAAATCCATGAATCATCTTCCTATTCACTTTTATGTAAATCTAACCTAACTTTTGGAGAAGAAAATGGCAACTCATTCCACTATTCTTGCCTGGAAAATTCCACTGAAGGCTACTACAGTCCAAGGGATCGCAAAGAGTTGGATGTGACTGAGCGCAATCTGACTTTTAAGAATGGAGATATGTACTTAAAATATTAGCATTCAACTAATCATAAGCCCCTAATAATTTTACACTGAAATATACCCTATCTTACAGGATCAGAGGCAACATGGAACAATCTGTGTGCTTGTGAACTGATAATACTGAGATGTCTCTGAACCTGCTCAGGTTCCTCACCTTGGCTACCACTACCCTGGTCTAGAAATAACAATATGTGTTTCAGAGTAATATTATCAAGATTAAGAAATGTATGTGAAAGTGTCCAGTCCATTATCTGGCATAGTGGGTACTCAATAATTTTTAGTTAAATGCATCTACAAAAGTTAAATTTTGTTATGAAGGAAGAGGTCTCAATTTCTTGAAGCATGAGCAGGGTTGAAAGGATACTTCTGGGCAAAAATAATGAAGATTCAGAGAATAGCACTGAAAGGGGAAATTTTTAAGATTTAAATCTACTCCTGAAGTGGAGTTCAGTTCAGTTCAGTTCAGTTGCTCAGTCGTGTCCAACTCTTTGCGACCCCATGAATCTCAGCATGCCAGGCCTCCCTGTCCATCACCAACTCCCAGAGTTCACTCAGACTCACGTCCATTGAATCCATGATGCCATTCAGCCATCTCATCCTCTGTCGTCCCCTTCTCCTCCTGCCCCCAATCCTTCCCAGAATCAGAGTCTTTTCCAATGAGTCAACTCTTTGCATGAGGTGGCCAAAGTACTGGAGTAGAGCAGGTCAAAGGCAGATATTGGCTACCACTGAATGATGTGATGACATAAGTGTCTCTCTATGTGTACAAATTCCAATGCCATGCCCTACTGTTGGAGATATGTAATATAGCAAAGAATTTGTGGAGAGTACTATTTTTAAAATGATCTATATTGAAGTATAAGGTATACAGAGTAAAATTTACCAAGTTTAATTTTAGAGTTAGATGAGTTCTAGGAAATGTACATTTCACATAAATACCACCACAATCATAAAACTGAATATTTCCATCACCCAAAAAACTTCTTGATATTTCTCTGCAATCATACCTCTATCTTCCATCCCAACCTGAAGCCCCTTGGCAACTATTGACATGATTTCTGTCACTAGAGTTTTGACTGTTCTAGAATGTTCATATAAATGGAATTACACAGTATGCAGGGTTTTTTCTTTCTGTGTGTGTGTGTGTGTGTGTGTGTGTGTGCCTGGCTTTTGTCACTTAACATACTTTTTTGTCCATCCTTTTTGTCATCAATAAGTTGTTCCTTTTAACTGCGGAGTAAATTCCTATTGACAACTGTCCTATCTGGTTTATTTTCAGGAGATTTTCTCTATTATGAATAAAGCTACTATGAACATTTAAGTACAATTCTTTGTATGAATATTATTTTAATTTTTTGGATGAATACACAGAAATATGATTGCTAGGTCCAGTATTAATTTTATGCTAAATTAATTTGCCAAAATTCTTTCCAAAGTATAGGAAGCAATTTTGTTTCAACCAGCATCAGAGTTCTCTTAGCCTCATCTTCTGACTTTTGTGTTTTTACTGTCTCTTTAATGATAGCTAATCAAGGGGACATACTGGGGTAACTATTTCCAGTTCCCCAAAGCTTTATAATATTAAACATTTGCAATTGCTCACTTCTCATTCCTTTTTTTTTTCCTTGCATGAAATACCCACCAAAAGTACCTGTCCAGTTTTTGAGGATTATTTTATTTTCAAATATTTAGGTTTGGAGAATTCATTTTATATTCTGGACATAAGTCTTCCTCAGAATCAGGCTTTGCAAAATATTTTGGCTGTTTTTGGTTTGTTATCTGATTTTTTTCAAAGCATCCTTTGAAAAACAAAAGTTTTAAATGTTTCAGCAGTCCAATTTATTCTTTTATATTGTATTATTTTGTTTAATATTATAAACCTTTGCTAAAAATAAAGGTCACATAGATTTATCTGTTTTCTAGTTTTAGTTCTTAATTTAGTGCTCTTGAGTCATTTTTATTTATTGTTTATTGTTTATGTGAGAGGTAAAGGTATAAGTTTCTTTTTTTCTTTACATGTGTACATCCATTTTTCTAACACCACACACATAAAAACTACATTTTTCCCTACTGAATCACCTCGGTAGCTTTGTCAAAAAAATCAATTGACCACAAGCATGTGAATCTCTTTATTTTATTCCATTGATCTTGATGTCTGTCTTTATTACAAACATAATGCTGTCTTCATTATTTTATGGTAAATATACTTCATTTATCTTAGTCTTACTTTTTGTAATTACTTTGCTTATTCTCAGTTCCTTTCAGTTTTCATTAACATTCTAGAACAAATCAATTTATATGAAATATTTTGCTAAGATCATGATTGGAATCATCTTGCTTTTATAGTTCAATATATAATTTATCTTAACAATATGATATTTTCTAGTCCATGAACATGCTCATCTCTCCAGTACAGTACTGAACATATTTTGTGAAATTTATCTTTAATTGTTTCATAATTTGGTGATACTTAATGAGTTTTTCCAATGCAATGCCTAATTGTTTCCTGTTAGTGTAGTGTGTGTGTGTGTGTGTGTGTGTTTTTATCTTAGTCTTACTTTTTGTAATTACTTTGCTTATTCTCAGTTCCTTTCAGTTTTCATTAACATTCTAGAACAAATCAATTTATATGAAATATTTTGCTAAGATCATGATTGGAATCATCTTGCTTTTATAGTTCAATATATAATTTATCTTAACAATATGATATTTTCTAGTCCATGAACATGCTCATCTCTCCAGTACAGTACTGAACATATTTTGTGAAATTTATCTTTAATTGTTTCATAATTTGGTGATACTTAATGACTTTTTCAAATGCAATGCCTAATTGTTTCCTGTTAGTGTAGTGTGTGTGTGTGTGTGTGTGTGTGTGTGTGTGTGTCTGTGTGTCTGTGTCTTAAATACTACCCTGTTAAACCATTACTTTTTGTTGTAGATTCCTTAAGCTTCTCTTCTAAATGAAAAGATTATGGATCACCTGATGTTTCACAGATTCCAACTGATAAAAGCTAAAGTACTTTTTCAAGGTTTCTGTATAAAAGTAACTGAATGTTTAAGTGAACAAACATTTTTTTCATCACTTACTTTCCATAGCAAATATTGGTTAAATAGTTCCGTATCAAATAGCTAAAGAGTAAGAAAGCTGGAAGAGAAACTTTAAAATCAGTTTGCTTGACTCCGAAGTTTTGGTAATTTTATTTGCAAATTTTCTTTCAGTTCAGTTCAGTCGTTCAGTCGTGTCCGGCTCTTTGTCACCCCATGAATTGCAGCACACCAGGCCTCCCTGTCCATCACCATCTCCCAGAGTTTCTTCATCACTTACTTTCCGTAGCAAATATTGGTTAAATAGTTCCGTATCAAATAGCTAAAGACTAAGAAAGCTGGAAGAGAAACTTTAAAATCAGTTTGCTTGACTCCAAAGTTTTGGTAATTTTATTTGCAAATTTTCTTTCAGTTCAGTTCAGTCGTTCAGTCGTGTCCAACTCTTTGTCACCCCATGAATTGCAGCACACCAGGCCTCCCTGTCCATCACCATCTCCCGGAGTTCACTCAGACTCATATCCATTGAGTCCATGATGCCATCCAGCCATCTCATCCTCTGTCATCTCCTTCTCCGCCTGCCCCCAATCCCTCCCAGCATCAGGGTCTTTTCCAATGAGTCAACTCTTCGCATGAGGTGGACCAAGTATGGGAGTTCAGCTTTAGCATCATTCCTTCCAAAGAAATCCCAGGGCTGATCTCCTTTAGGATGGACTGGTTGGATCTCCTTGCAGTGCAAGGGACTCTCAAGAGTCTTCTCCAACACCACAATTCAAAAGCATCAATTCTTCGGTGCTCAGCCTTCTTCACAGTCCAACTCTCACATCCATACATGACCACTGGAAAAACCATAGCTTTTACATTATAAAATAATTATGCTATTCACCCAAGTCTGGAGGAAGAAAGTATGTCAGGATTTAAAGTAAGTAAGGTTAACTTGGTAATGCTTATGGAAATATTTATTAGTTTGCTCTTTTTACTGATATCTCAATTAAATGTGATAGCAATATAAAATTAGTTTTCCTTTTTACTTTAGTTTTATGATGTATAAAAACTATAGAGATTAACTCATTTTGAAAATAATCACTGAAGCTTTAAACATCTATGTTTAAATAATCAACCATCTCCTCATTTTGTCACCTTTGTATCAAAACATTTCCAACTCTAAGCTAATCAGATAATGATGGTGTTTTGTTATACATGTGTTTGTCTATAAACCCATATAAAAACTTAAAAGCAGAATTATGATTTATTTTAACTACGAAAATTTTATATCCAGATGGTAAAAACTTGAATAAGCTCACACACAAATGCACCCCTTATTTTGGGTTGCAACAATTATTAAAATGTACCATTAATATTATAACACATATTTAATTATTTAAAAAGAAATTTATGTATTCTTTCTCAGTAAATCTACATAAAATCCTGTAAGATACAAAGAGGTGAAGTGACTTACCTAAGACTGAAGAGAATGGAAGAATTGGAACAAGAGTCCAAGTCTTCTGTTTTATAGCAGGTACTTTCATTCATTCTCTTTTTCTCATTCCTTCTTTGGAAAAAAGTCAATGATTTCAGTGAAAGAAATGTTTCTATTCCTTGGATATTGTTGAAAAAAAAAGTCTGCATAATTTTTTTGTATTTATTTTTCTAAATCCTTACCAAAACATTTTTGGATAGTAACATGCTGATTATTGTTGTAATGTTAAATGTATGACAAACATGTTAATATTAACTGGAGAATGTATCATTAGCATGCTGTTCTACAAAATGCAAAGTTCAATATTAATCAAGAAAATATTATACTACTAGCACCAAGATTATTATTAAAGTAAAAAAATGTTGTAAATAATAACTGAGATTTGAAACCTATGCAAAAAAAATGTATTTGAGCTCATAGATTGTCTCTCAAAACATTTTTGGATGTAACATGCTGATTATTGTTGTAATGTTAAATGTATGACAAACATGTTAATATTAACTGGAGAATGTATCATTAGCATGCTGTTCTACAAAATGCAAAGTTCAATATTAATCAAGAAAAGATTATACTACTAACACCAAGATTATTATTAAAGTAAAAAAATGTTGTAAATAATAACTGAGATTTGAAACAACTGCAAAAAAAAATGTATTTGAGCTCATAGATTGTCTCTTATGAAAAAAATGAGTATGAAGATAACCATGCAGTACTATATATTTGAAAAATATAATTATTAACCTATTAGATTAGGATGAGGGCCTCAAAAAGCATGAATGGGCATAAGATGATTGTCAAAATGACTTCTAAGAAAGGTGGAGTCCTCTTAATGTGAAAGTGCCTGAGAGCTATCCTCTGCAGGTAATTTTCTCAGAACAATGGAAGGGACACAAATGATCACTGTGGTCTGGTTGCTCTTTTCTTTATCTAACATTATCCATGATTAAGAAATATTTCACAAATATGGTTTTGAAGAGGCCACATATTCAGCCTAGAGGGATGTGCCTTTTTCTTCAGAACCTAAAGATCAGCACTGAGACACCCCATCATGATTTGTGAGGAACCCCATGAGGCATCTTCATATTTCATAGATGCCTCCTGAACCACACCCTGGAACTGCTGCAGTGTGTTCTCAAAAATGGCAACCTTCCGAGTCACATGGCAAATAGATTAGAGGAGTATTCCCAAAGCATGTTTTACACAATCTTACTGGAACTCAAAAGAAGCTGATAAAATACTGTGCCTCTTTTAACTGTTGCAGATTCAAGATGAAATATATCGCCCTCTCTTTTTTTTTAGAGGGCTCCATAGGTGGCTCAGTGTTAAAGAATCTCCTGCTAAGCAGGAGAGGTGCATTGGCTCCCTGGATCAGGAAGACCCACTGGAGAAAGAAATGGCACCCCACTCCAGTATTCTTGTCTGGGAAATCCCACGGTCAGAGGAGCCTGACAGGCTACAGTCCATAGGGCCGCAAAGAGTTGAATATGACTTAGCATTTAAAGAACAACAAAACCTTCTTCAGAGGAGTTATCCCAGAATGATCACATCCTATATATTATACTGATCCTGAAAGATAGTAGAAAGATAGTAGAAAAGCTTATCTTTCAACCACTGCTATACAGGTGCCTTACCAGTGTTTCAGGAATATTTGCTGATTGTCAGGTCGTCTTAACACAATGTCATCAAGATACTGCATCAGTAGATGTTCTGTCAAAATGTCAATATGAGAAAATTTTACACAAACTATANGAGTTACCCCAGAATGCTCACATCCTATATATTATACTGATCATGAAAGATAGTAGAAAAGCTTATCTTTCAACCACTGCTATACAGGTGCCTTACCAGTGTTTCAGGAATATTTGCTGATTGTCAGGTCATCTTAACACAATGTCATCAAGATACTGCATCAGTAGATGTTCTGTCAAAATGTCAATATGAGAAAATTTTACACAAACTATATAGAGACAGAGAGCAGGGAGAGTCAACTCTGCCCCAGGGCAAAACTAAAAGTGATTACTGCAGTCTGATGTTCTTTCTTGATGGGATTGAAAAGAAGGAATTCACTAGATCAACAGCTGAATAAAAAAATGCTGGAGGCTGTAATAAGACGTTGTAGAAAAGATACTACATCAAGTGAGGCAGTACAAATTGGGACCACAGCTTATTTTTAAGTTTAACTTAATTATCTTCTGCCATATTTCATCAGGATTTTGCATAAGTAATTTTGATAAAATAAAAGCAAATATGATGGGCAGCATCCATGCTGCATTCTTTAAGTCTGTATATCATGTGCGGTTCTAATTTCTGTCACCCCACCTGTGATATAACGTTGTTTCAGTTTCATTAATCTGCCAAAGGAGAGAAGCTTTAAAAACCTCCATTTGCCTTTTCCTCAATAATTGTTCTTACTGCATAGGCCAGGGGACCCATTGTTAATCTTCTGCTAACTTTCTTGTTGTTCAGTCACTCAGTCGTGTCTGACTCTTTGCGACCCCATGGACTGCAGCACGTCCGGCTTCCCTGCCCTTCAGTATACCCCATGGTTTGCTAAAATTCATGTCCATTGAGTCAATAATGCCATCCAATCATCTCATCCTCTGTCTCCCCTTTCTCCTACTGATCTCAATCTTTCCCAGAATGCTGGGAAATATATAGGATGTGAGCACTCTGGGGTAACTCCTCTGAAAAAGGTTTTGTTGTTGTTTAAACGCTGTCATATTCAACTCTTTGCGGCCCTGTGGACTGTAGCCCGTCAGGCTCCTCTGACCGTGGGATTTCCCAGACAAGAATACTGGAGTGGGGTGCCATTTCCTTCTCCAGTGGGTCTTCCTGATCCAAGGAGCCAATGCACCTCTCCTGCTTAGCAGGAGATTCTTTAACACGGAGCCACCTAGGAAGCCCTCTAAAAAAAGAGAGGGCGATATATTTCATCTTGAATCTGCAACAGTTAAAAGAGGCACAGTATTTTATCAGCTTCTTTTGAGTTCCAGTAAGATTGTGTAAAACATGCTTTGGGAATCCTCCTCTAATTTATTTGCCATGTGACTCGGAAGGTTGCCATTTTTGAGAACACACTGCAGCAGTTCCAGGGTGTGGTTCAGGAGGCATCTATGAAATACGAAGATGCCTCATGGGGTTCCTCACAAATCATGATAGGGGTGTCTCAGTGCTGATCTTTAGGTTCTGGAAAAAGGGCACATCCCTCTAGGCTGAATATGTAGCCTCTTCAAAACCATATTTGTGAAATATTTCTTAATCATGGATAATGTTGGGTAAAGGAAAGAGCAACCAGACCACAGTTAGTGATCATCTGTGTTCCTTCCATTGTTCTGAGAAAATTACCTGCAGAGGACAGCTCTCAGGCACTTTTACATTAAGAGGACTCCACCTTTCTTAGAAGTCATTTTGACAAATATTTTATGTTCGTTAATCCCCAGAAGTGGATGTTCATTTGTTGAGTAACTATATCCAGAGTAAAGATACCTTTCAAGGGCTATTGAATATAGTCTAGGGAGAGAACTAATATCAAGAGACTCTAAATACTGTCATGTGTGTGTGTTAGTCGCTCAGTCATGTCTGACTCTTTGTGATCCCATGGACTGTGACCAATCTGGCTCCTCTTTCCATGGGATTTTCCAGACAAGAATACTGCAGTGGGTTGCCATTTCCTTTCTCGAGGGATCTTTGTGTGATCCAACCCTCGTATCCTTCATCTCTTGTTGTGCAAGTGGATTCTTTACCTTCTGAGTCATCAGGGAAGCCCCTAAATATTGTCATACTTCCCCTCTTACAGTGAGATTATACAGAAACACTGTGTTTAGGATGAGGACTTGGTCCAGGTCCAAGACCATGTCATAAGAATTCTGCAAGTTTAGATCCAATTGGTGGCTATTTCACCTATCCCTTTACTCCGGATATAGTTACAGGACAAGTGACCACCACCTCTGGTGGTGGTCAGATAGCTGCTCCTTATATTTGCTGTAACATTACAAGTTTCTTCCTAAAGAGATCAGTCTCTTCCTTTGAAATTCTCTGATTTTTAATTTTCTCTTTCTTATAAACTCATTCAACATACAGACTAGCTTAGCCATCATTTTAAGCATCTATTTTGCTACTGAAAGTGTGGGGCCTGGGACCAAATGCCTTTTCATCATCAAGAAGACTTGTTAGGTCACTTAAACTTACTGAATCAGAAATCTGCATTTTTATCAACATGCTTAGGCATTCCTTCAGTTCAGTTCAGTTCAGTCGCTCAGTCGTATCTGACTCTTTGTGACTTCATGAATCGCAGCACGCCAGGCCTCCCTGTCCACACCAACTCCCGGAGTTCACCAGAACACACGCCCATGGAGTCAGTGATGCCATCCAGTCATCTCATCCTCGGTCGTCCACTTCTCCTCCTGCCCTCAATCCCTCCCAGCATCAGAGTCTTTTCCAATGAGGCTTTTCCATCTTTTCCACCTCTTTGCATCAGGTGGCCAAAGCATTGGAGCTTCAGCTTCAGCATCATTCCTTCCAAAGAAATGCCAGGGCCGATCTCCTTCAGAATAGACTGGTTGGATCTCCTTGCAGTCCAAGGGACTCTCAAGAGTCTTCTCCAACATCACAGTTCAAAAGCATCAATTCTTCGGCCCTCAGCCTTCTTCACAATCCAACTCTCACATCCATACACGACTACAGGAAAAACCATAGCCTTGACTAGATGGACCTTAGTCGGCAAAGTAATATCTCTGCTTTTGAATATGCTATCTAGGTTGATCATAACTTTTCTTCCAAGGAGTAAGCACCTTTTAATTTTATGGCTGCAGTCACCATCTGCAGTGATTTTGGAGCCCAGAAAAATAAAGTCTGACACTGTTTCCACTGTTTCCCCATCTATTTGCCATGAAGTGATGGGACTGGATGCCATGATCTTTGTTTTCTGAATGTTGAGCTTTAGGCCAACTTTTTCACTCTCCTTTCACTTTCATCAAGAGGCTTTTTAGCTCCTCTTCACTTTCTGCCATAAGGGTGGGGTCATCTGCATGTCTGAGGTTATTGATATTTCTCCCAGCAATCTTGATTCCAGCTTATGTTTCTTCCAGTCCAGCGTTTCTCATGATGTACTCTGCATAGAAGTTAAATAAGCAGGGTGACAATATANTTCACTTTCAACAAGAGGCTTTTTAGCTCCTCCTCACTTTCTGCCATAAGGGTGGTGTCATCTGCATATCTGAGGTTATTGATATTTCTCCCAGCAATCTTGATTCCAGCTTGTGTTTCTTCCAGTCCAGCGTTTCTCATGATGTACTCTGCATATAAGTTAAATAAGCAGGGTGACAATATACTGCCCTGACGTACTCCTTTTCCTATTTGGAACCAGTCTGTTGTTCCATGTCCAGTTCTAACTGTTGCTTCCTGACCTGCATACAGATTTCTCAAGAGGCAGGTCAGGTGGTCTGATATTCCCATCTCTCTCAGAATTTTCCACAGTTTCTTGTGATCCACACAGTCAAAGGCTTTGGCATAGTCAATAAAGAAGAAATAGATGTTTTTCTGGAACTCTCTTGCTTTTTCCATGATCCAGCGGATGTTGGCAATTTGATCTCTGGTTCCTCTGCCTTTTCTAAAACCAGCTTGAACATCAGGGAGTTCACGGTTCACGTATTGCTGAAATCTGGCTTGGAGAATTTTGAGTATTACTTTACTAGCATGTGAGATAAGTGCAATTGTGTGGTAGTTTGAGCATTCTTTGGCATTGCTTTTCTTTGGAATTGGAATGAAAACTGACCTTTTCCAGTCCTGTGGCCACTGCTGAGTCTTCCAAATTTGCTGGCAAATTATACTGTCTTACAAGGTAGCGAGTTTCAGCAGAGATAAAAATCAAAAGTCCAGACTTGCAAATTATCAAGGAAAACATAAGGCGATCCATATCAAAGAGAAAGAGTTGTAAATAATCACTTTTACTATATGGTTCATAAAAAGGAATAGGGTCGTAAATAGTTACTTATCACCAAATGGAAAAACTAACGAAGGAAAGGCATGCATTCTTCAGCCCCTGGGAGTAGTTTGGTACTCCACTTAATTCCTGAATATTCAGGAATTAATAAGGGACAGAGGATTCATGACAGATCCAAAACATCACACAGGAAGCCTCCTGTTAATGCTTCCTGACAAAGTCCCAGTGATGAAACTAGATGTCATGGTCTTAGCTTTTTGAAAATGTCTATTTGAATCCAGCTTTTCTCTTTCCTCTTTCACCCTCATCAAGAGGCTCTTTAATTTCTCTTCAGTTTCTGCCATTAGAGTGGTATCATCTCCATATCTGAGGTTACTGTTTCTCCTGGTGATTTTGATTCCAGCTTGTGAGTTATACAGCCTAGCATTTAGTATGATGTACTCTGCGTATAAGTTAAATAAGTAGGGTGACAATATACATCTGTGATGTACTCCTTCCCCAATTTTGAATCAGTCCATTGTTCCATGTTCAGTTCTAACTGTTACTTCTTGACTTGTATACAAGTCTCTCAGGAGACAGGTAAGGTGGTCTGGCATTCCTATCTCTTTAAGAATGTTCCACAATTTGTTGTGATCCACACAGTCAAATTGTTTTGTGTAGTCAAAGATGAAAAAGTAGATTTTTTTTTCTGAAATTTCCTTGCTGTGTATTATCTAATGTGTATTATCTAAAGGCTGTTGGCAATTTGATTTCTTGTTTCTCTGCCTTTTCTAAATCCAGCTTGTACATCTGAAAGTTCTCAGTTCACACACTGTTGAATCCTAACTAGAAGGAAACATGCTATTTCCTTGATAGCATGTGATATAAACATGATTGTACAGTAGTTTGAACATTCTTTGGCATTGCCTTTCTTTGGGATTGGAATAAAAACTGACCTTTTTCTGTCTGTGGCCCCTGCTGAGTTTTCAAATTTGATGACATATTGATTGCAGCACTTTAACAGAGCTATCTTTTAGGGTTTGAAATAACTTAGCTGGAATTCCACCATCTCTATTAGCTCTATTCATAGCAATGCTTCCTAAGGCCCACTTGACTTCACATTCCAGGATGTCTGGCTCTACATGAGTGATCACACCATTATGTTATCTGGGTCATTAAGACCTTTTTTTGTATAGTTTTTGGATGACAAAAATTACTATGCAGAGAAAAGAAATCTAGGATATTTAGAGGGGCTTTAATGGGTCTTCTGGATTTGGAGAGATGGAGATGTATTATCAGTGCATTTGTAGAGACATTATGAGAAAATCTTGATTGAAAGAAGTCATAGAGAGAAATTGTGATAAAACCTGGAATTAGAAGAAAAATTGCCAATCACAGATTTAGTTAAAAGTTCTAAAGTATGTGATCATAGTACAGTTCTCTTTTGAGTCATGAGTTAACTATGCCGAGCACTAGGAATTATATCTGTTGATCTCAGAAGGTTACTCTTAATTTTACTTTTCTGTTAGAAGTGTTCCTTAATATCCAATGAAAATCTCCACCTATTAATTTTATCCCAGTGATTTGTTTTAGTAGGAAGAGGATTATGAAAGACTACAAGAAAACCAAATCAAACAGTGAAAAGAAATTAATAAAACAAAACCTTATTTGAATTTAACAGTTATTTCTGATAGTTTCAAAAGCCTTTGGGATTTTAGACAAACTAAGCTGAAATAGTTCTACAGCCCTATGAAGTAGGGGCTGGCATTATAATCTCTATATTACAGCTGGGAACCTTGAGGCACAAAGCCATTTAAGTGATATGTCCAAGGTCACTGAGCAAGTCACTGGTGAGGCCAAAAATAGAATCCCAATTCTTCAGCTAGTTCTTTGTTCAGGAGACCATATTGGTTCTTTTATTACTGTGAGGATAAAATTTAGCTTTATATTAGAGGCTTTTTTTTTTTTTAATATGCCAACCTAAAAATCAACATTTAAAAAGACCATTCAATTGATATTAAATCAAATCATATTTCATGCTTGAGATTTTCAAGTTACTGTTAGAATGTTTTCTTCTTGTTTAAGAGGAAAATATCCATAGGCAGTTTTCACTGTTATCTCTCAATTCATAAAACTTTTCTCCTGCCCCTAAATATTTAATGGCTCTATTTAACAATAAATATGTTCTGGTTTCTGCACAAGGAAATGCAAGCCATAGTAATTGGCTTTGCCTTCAGACAGCTGAGTCAGCAAGAAATCAGGCAGCCTTAGAAACCTTTTAATTTGCTATCAGGTTTTCAGAGTTTCAAGCCATTGAAATGTATTGAAAAAATCTGGAGTCAACTAAACCAAGCAAATTAACCTTACATCTGCTTTATACAACTCTTGAACTTCCAGATTTGTAACTCCTTATCTGTAGCTGCTCAAACAATTTTCTGGTGCATAATGCTGTCTGTGCTGTGGTAGGAAGGGAAAGTGGATTATAGTCTTTGGTACATATTTGTCTAAAAGTAGTTGTATTTTTCCAGTTATAAAAAATATTTTTCCCCTCTTGTGGGAATCTTTAAGAGCTAGAAATTCTACTTTTGAGCTTCATATCGATACGTACAGATTTTGTGGAAAGCGATTTTACAAAGTTCAAAGTTGTTAACTATTTCTAAAGAAATATACATTCACATACTTTAAAGAGGACTAGAGATATACTTATCTCTGTGTGTGTATGTGTGTGCATGCTAAGTTGCTTCAGTTGTACCCAACTCTTTGCAACCTTATGGATCATAGCCTGACAGGTTCTTCAGTCCATGAGATTCTCCAGGCAAGAATATTGGAGTGGGTTGCCATGCCTTCCTCCAGCAGATTTTCCCAACCCAGGGATGAAACCCATGTCCCTTATGTCTCCTGCACTGGCAGGAGGGTTCTTTACCACTATTGCCAGCTGGAAAGCCCCTGCATGTGTATGCTATGCACATGTACATATAAGAACTCACATGTATATATGTTTAGATATACTGTACACTGTTTTGTAATTATATGCAGTTATAATGTAATAACACAATTTAATAATATAATATTAAATTATTAGTTTACTAATGTAATAAATACATAACATTTATTAAGCTACTACCTTGTTCCAGGCATTCTGTAAAGGTCTTTGTATATCATGTTTCATTTATCCTCATGGCATTATAAAGTGATTATTATTTCAATTTAGTTACTGAGGAAACTGAGACACTGATAGCAGAAGTCAATTGCCCAAATTAATATAGTTTTTAAGTGGAAGAGCAGGGTTAAAACACAGATGACCTAGTTCTCCTATACCATGTGTGAATAAGAATTATTGTGAACATGTGAGTATAATAAAAATGTAAAGTCTAGAAGTTTTGTCAAAATTGACTAAATTCATAAACTGAGATGCCAATAAATGTCTTCCATAGGCTGTACAGCTAGCCAGTGTCCAAACCTGGAGTATGAGTCAGGTAGTAGCATTTCACTACAGCTTTCAGAATCAGTATCATTAGATGATGTCATAAATTGCAAACTGGGTAAGGTAGGAAATATCTTTTATAATTATGCAATATCTATTTTTTTTCAATGACATTTTCCCAGCTGAGATAATTTTTAAAAATAGGTAAAATATTTTTATTTTTAAATTTTCTGTTGATGTTTATGGAACAGTTTTTTTTTTTTTTTTTAACCACATATAGGGACTCCCATACAACCTCATAGTTGGTACTCAACAACTTTTCTCCACACTCATTCATTATTCAAAATACTTTTCTTTACATGTTGTGGAAATACTTTTTGCCGAGACACTTAGATCTCTGAAATACTACCTTCAATGGAACATCTTAGTATATACCTTAGGGGACTTTTTTTTTTTTTTTTCTCCTTTTTCTGTCTTCACTATTCCCTTCCTTCTTTGAGTTTGTATTTATGTGCTTGCTGTCATTTCATTCAGGTCCAACTCTATGAGGCCCTATGGACTGTAGCCTGCCAGGCTCCTCAGTCTATGGGATTCTCCAGGCAAGAATATATTGGAGCAGGTTGCCATGCCCTCCACCAGGGGATCTTCCTGATCCAAAGATCAAACCCATGTCTCTTATGTCTCCTGCATTGGCAGTAGGAGTGGTTTTTTTTTTTTTTTTTTTTTTTTTTTACCACTAGCGCCACCTGGGAAGCCCCCTCTCTCAGTTTGAAAGTGAAAGTGAAGGTCTCTTAGTGGTGCCCAACTCTGCGATCTCATGGATTAGTCCATGGTATTCTCCAGGCCAGTACTGGAATGGGTAATCTTTCCCTTCACCAGGGGATCTTTCCACTCAGGGATCGAACCCAGGTCTCCCACATTGCAGGCGGATTCTTTACCAGCTGAATCACAAGGGAAGCCCTTTAACCCTGTACTATTCTGGTTCCAACTGCAACTCTTTAACTCTGCCTTCTCTAATTTCTCTATGAGCAATTCCTTTAACAAATATAGATTTATTTTTAATGTTCAGTTCATAGATTCTTTTCTTACTGTATAAACATCCCTTAGGTGAAAGTGATCATATCTCTTATGATAAGAGCATATTTGGATAATTATGTATGTATGTGTATTTGTGCACATATTTGAAAGAGAGGAAGGCCAGTGAGCTTCAGATTCCTATTGTCTACTGTATTTTCTGAATTACCTGCAATTGATGCTACAAAACAAATATGATAGGAAGATGTATAATGTGTAAAAACTGAGTGCTTAAGCCTGGAAGGATCTAGTTATCTGAACATATCTGGCATAAATTTCTCAATCAGTAACTATCCTCAAGTGGTTCTATGGTAAAATTTCCTGTTAAAAGTTCACTAAAAGACCAGATTCAAACCACACTCTGGTCTTGGTTTTTAGACCAATCTCACCTTCCCATTTAAAAGTTCAAGTTGCTACAAGTTAAACCTCAGTTTCATACTCAATAGTAAGTTTTTCTCCCTCACTTTTCCAACATCCACCACAGATTAGACTTACTATGGACTATAGAAAAATGGAATTAATGAGAAAAAATTGTGATCAAGTCTTTACATATCTGCTTTTCCTACTTCTTTATGTACTAGCTCCTCTTGTTTGTTAAGGCATGACAAGGAAAAGTTAAAACATCCAGTCTTTCCAGAACTTCAGTCTTTTCCTTGTTTTGTTATAACTGTTTTACCTGTGAGTGCCAAACACCATGATAATAAGGTACTCATTTGTATGCAGCTCCCCTAGGCATTTTTACACTTTCAGGGTTGGCCTTATCTCTTAGCTGGGCATCAGTTGATGACTTTCATGTTACATTCCTCTAATACCTTCTTCCCATTTTGTTCCTCCCCCCCACCCCAAATCATCAGGTGTAATGACAAAGCTACGTCCCCCAATTGTATCTGTCCTTGTAGGTCTGCTGAACCTTTGGGAGAATGCTTCTCTATATCCTTAGAGGAGAGGAAGGGGAGATTCCTGGTTTCCTCTGTGTCTTGTAGTCCACACACACACACACTCTCTCTCTTTCTCTCACCCTTTCTCACTCTTCCACTCTCTGCCCCATTTGCACTCCTTCCTGTTCTTCTGTTCTGTTAGCACAGGACCATAACAGTAAGTCCTCCTAAGCAAAGGCAAAAAGAATGATAAATGTTTTCCCTACTTGAAGGTTTTACCAATTTTTAGAAAGGAAACTCATATATCTGCCTTCCGTGTCTTCAAAGTGGGAAATGCTCACTTTCTATGTGCATGAATGGCTCTAAAACATCAATTACAGTCTTATTTGCCAATTTGCATTCTGTAGTAATTGGTGGGGGTGAGTAGGGTTGGCACACATGCTTCTGTAACTTCTATCTCTCAATAATTTCAACTTCTGGTGACTCTCTGAATTTAGAGTGTGAAGTAGTTAAGGTACTTCATTCTCAGCTTAAGTCACAATTATAGAACAGAAAAATCATTAACATCTTGTTATATTTTTATTAATAGAATGATAACTCATGGGAGAGAAAGTAATAGTTGCAGAGACCCCAAAGCAGGGAACTCATGTGGCATTTTAATAAACACTTTGACTTCATTTTTAACACTTAACTGCTGACAGCGTGCAAGCTCAATCGCTTCTCGCTTCTGCCCCACAACTGACTAAGCAGATAAGATAGAATAGGTGTTCCCTCCTTTGGCAAGAGCCAGAAATTCAAACCAGGCAATGCTTAGCCTACTCACATGAACCATCACTCCAATGCTATCCCTTAATCGCAATAATAACCAAACTAGTCTTGTTTTCTCTTGCACAAGCTGCCACTTTTGGATCTTGGGAGATGTCCCTGCTTTCAAAAGAAAGTTTCATTATGTGAGTAATAAACTATTCCATCCATTAAATTTTTTAAGGGAGGAGAGTGGGGCCCAGTTGCATGATCCCAAAGAATAAAAATCTGTACTTGAAGCTGGTTCAGAGAACAATCCTTACAATAGGATGTTATGTGGAGCCTAACTGAGGACATGCCTTGAGGAACATCACGGTCCCACTGGATGCCAACGAGTTCCTGGGGAATAAGGGTACGGTTGCCACTTCTGAGTAAGCCCTCTACATGCAGGTGATGAAGCTCAGCATAAGCCCCAGTTGTCAGGAAGGCAAGTACCTGGCTGACCTGTCCAACTTGGTAGAGGATCTGAAGCAACAGTCCAGGCAGCCGATCCTCTGGTACAGTGCATCATAGGGGAACCAGGAGAGCACACTGTCTCAGGAGAGCACACTGTGTCAGGGATAAGCAGAACCTGATGACCCATCTGAAGGATGTGGGGATCCGAGCCTGCATTCCCATCAAGATAAAGAACCCTTTCTCTTGTGCAATGAAACCTTCAGCGTGGAGTCCAACAGGAGAATGTGCTGTTTGTCCAGGTGCCCCAACAAGCATATACAGGGGTGGCCCTTCCCTAACTGCCTGGCCAAGGACACTGAACAGGATGAGGTTCCCCACACCAGGAGCTCAAACCGCAGACTCACTCCCTGGAGGAGAAAGAAGTTCCAGGAGGAATGTGGCCGAGGTCCACAATACACGGTGCTCTGAGCCCCAGGGCACCTGCACCCCTAGTCCTCACTGATAGCACAAGGGCACCGTGCAGTGCCTCAGTGAGGTCAAATACAACTTGAGTCTGAGCTTCTAGGGTGCAACCAAGCAGGGGGCCACTGCACGTGGAAAACCAAGAGTGTTCAGGAGGATCAACAGCATGAGAAGGATTAGCAGCACGGGGAGACCCAGCAGCGTGAGGAGGATCACCTACATGAGGAGGTTCAGCAGAGTGACGTGCTCCATGTGTGACGTCCACAATATGATGCTGCATGCTGATGTCACAGAGTGTGGAGTGGTGTGGGGCAAGTCCTGCTGATCGCCCAGCCTCAGCTCTGGAGCCCATCTGTCTGTGGGGATCCCTGTACAGAACAAGAGGTCAGTGGCTTCTGCCATGTTCTGAACTAGAACCCCCATGTTTGTGGCGAAGATCAACGTGCCTGAGAAGCAAGCTTTGGTTTCATAGCTGGGCTTCCAGTGGTATGTGTTTGACCATAGCAGATCCTGTTCTGAGACCCCTTTGGATAGAACTGGCAGGCGGGGGCTGAGACCCACAAGCACAGAGGCCTGACTGACGAAAGGCACCGAAACCTGGGGAGACTTGCTGGCCAAAATTTAAGTGAGACTCAGGGCACTATTGGAGATGGCAATGGCATCCCACTCCAGTACTGTTGTCTGGAAATCCCATGGAGGCAGGAGCCTGGTAGGCTTCAGTCCATGGGGTCACTAAGAATCAGACACGACTGAGCGACTTCACTTTCACTTTTCACTTTCACGCATTGGAGAAGGCAATGGCAAGCCACTCCAGTGTTCTTGCCTGGAGAATCCCACGGACAGGGGAGCCTGGTGGGCTGCTGTCTATGGGGTCGCACAGAGTCGGACACGACTGAAGCGACTTAGCAGCAGCAGCAGCAGAGCACCATGGGCTCCCAGCTGTGATATTGCTATCACCACAAGCCTTCGCTTTCCCTTCACAACACCTTGGGAGGGTTCAGACACAGATTTCTGGAGCTTACTCCATGCCGTCACTCAACGGGAACATTGGATGCAATTCCTGCTGATCTTTGTTTCACAATTTCAGAGACAAGAGAAAGGCCCCCACTGTAGGTATTTATTTGACCTATGGTTTTTCCAGTGGTCATATATTGACGTGAGAGTTGGATTGTGAAGAAAGTTGAGCACCGAAGAATTGATGATTTTGAACTGTGGTGTTGGAGAAGACTCTTGAGAGTCCCTTGGACTGCAAGGAGAGCCAACCAGTCCATTCTGAAGGAGATCAGTCCTGGGCCTTCTTTGGAAGGAATGATGATAAAGCTGAAACTCCTATACTTTGGCCACCTCATGGGAAGAGTTGACCATTGGAAAAGACTCTGATGCTGGGAGGGATTGGGGGCAGGAGGAGAAGGGGACGACCGGGGATGAGATGGCTGGATGGCATCATCGACTCGATGGACGTGAGTTTGAGTGAACTCTGGGAGTTGCTGATGGACAGGGAGGCCTGGCATGCTGAAATTCATGGGCTCACAAAGAGTTAGACATGACTGAGTGACTGAACTGAACTGAACTGAACTGAACTGATGGAGCCAAGGGATGGGATGGGATCCTCAACACTTTGACTTTCATTTCTTCAAAGGGAAACTCAGGTGCCCTCTCAAATTTTAAAAATAAATGCATTAAAGGTATAACTGCATAATTGGACCATAGGAGATATTCCTCCAGAAAAGGGGTGGGGTGGGGTGGGAACAGGCAGGTAGACATTCTCTTTGGATAGAAACGAGAAGGTAGGAAGTCTTGTTGAGTGTCACCATAAGCACCTCCAGCTGCATTAGAACCATTGGAATAATACATTTGATATGGTAGTGACTGTGAAACAAACAAAACTCTCCTAATTATATCTCTCATCAGTTCAGTTCAGTTCAGTCGCTCAGTCATGTCTGACTCTTTGCGAGTTCCATGAATTGCAGCATGCCAGGCCTCCCTGTCCATCACCAACTCCCAGAGTTCACTCAGACTGGCATCCATTGAGTCAGTGATGCCATCCAGCCATCTCATCCTCTGTCGTCCCCTTCTCTTCCTGCCCCCAATCCTTCCCAGCATCAAAGTCTTTTCCAATGAGTCAACTCTTCCCATGAGGTGGCCAAAGTACTGGAGTTTCAGCTTCAGCATCATTCCTTCCAAAGAAATCCCAGGGCTGATCTCCTTCAGAATGGACTGGTTGGCTCTCCTTGCAGTCCAAGGGACTCTCAAGAGTCTTCTCCAACACCACAGTTCAAAAGCATCAGTTCTTCGGTGCTCAGCCTTCTTCACAGACCAACTCTCACATCCATACATGACTACTGGAAAAACCATAATATGTCTTAATATAGTAACCAAAGCTTAGAGGGAGCCTCGTACCCACCCCTGTGAGGTGAATAAAATGTTTGGTGCTGTGAGGAGGATGGCCAGACAGTGACCACCACAAGAAGGTATTTTAATGCTTCTCCTTGCTGGCTTGTTTTGTTACCTGCTGGAGAGCATGCACTTTTAGCTGCTGCCTACTGGCTTGTGCTTTGAGCTGTGTTGCTTTATGCTGCATTTACTGAGCCCTCACAGTTTCTCTTATAGATTTAACTGATATTAGTTGAAAAGTGTTCATAACTGGCATTTAGAGACAGTAATGTGGAATTGGAGACCTCCTTCAAATGGCTGTAGTTCATGTGCCTTGGCTGGGAACTGTGGTTATCAGAGTGAATCATGTCTTCATTATGTAAGGGAAGTGTGTAATTTCCTCGATTCTGTCTTGTTACAACAAAAATTTGAAGTGATAGACAGCTCTCAGATGGACCACTGTTACAGCTCCGTGTTACAGCTCAGTTGTATTTAGAAAACAAAGGAAAATACATCCTCGAGGTATGAGAGCATGACAACCCAAAAGGTGAAAAAGGAGAGAGATGAAACAGAGAGAGAGAGACAGAGAGACAGAGAGAGAGACCTTGGCCCTTTGGCTCCTCTTTTTACATGTTTTTTTTTTTTTTTTTTCCTTCTCCCTGCGCCTGCCTTGTGTAAATTGGGCTAGCCAGGAGTGCTGTTTGTTCTACCTAAGGTCCTCACTCTGGTCCTCAGACCTTCCTTTATTCTATTTTTGCAAGCTTTTCTCTTCCTTGTCTTTTAGCCACCGCCATTCTGGACTCCCTTTTCCTATTCTAACTACCTAACGTTCTCCCCTCAAGAGATGGGAGGCCCAATTCTTTGGGAATAGAGATTTTGAGGTTTTTCTGGCTACTTCCTGCTGAACTGGGAAGGCGAGGGGCATTGGGCCTCCCCCTTTTGCTAGTCTCAGGCCCCAGAGTCCTTATAGCAGTGTCCATATAAGGAGGAGTGATATTTTCTGTGGTTGGCTGTAGTTTTATATATCATTGTTAACTGGCAATGCATGTTGTAGCTTGTTGACCTGGGCAGAGACAAAAGAGGTTAGACAATTGATAATACATGGAATCGCCATAAGCAGCATCAATATGGTGCTGGCAGGGACTAGTTGGGGCATTAGCCAACTCCAAATTCCTATCGCCAGGATGGCTCAAGTCCCTCCTTGTTCAGGGATCAGAAGATCTATCTCCTGTCTGTTTTGGAGTACAACTGCTGCCAAGCTCTTTAGAACTGTCCCGAGAAATCTTATCCTTGGGAACTAGATTTTGGGGGTGTTCATTAGAATGGCACTCATTTGTAGTTCTGAATAGGTATCTGAGATATCCCAGGGGCTCACAGGTGTATTGAGTGTCCTTTTCTGTTTTCTTCCATGTCTTGACTCATGAGTAGTGAACCCAGGAGTCACGTCCTGATACCTTGACTGCTATGGGGGTAGAAAGTATTACAAGGTAGGGGACCTTTCATGTGGGCTGGAGCTGAGCCTTTGGGCACCCATCTTTCCAGACTTCAATTAGGACTTGAGTCCATGGAGGATATAGTGGTGACTCCTTAGAATCTTTTAGGTCTTGGTTGACTCCCCACAAGCATATATCCTATTGGAATTGCCCAATGGCCATGGTAGAAGACCAGAGGGTCTGAGCCTCTGGATCTAGGAAGAGGTAATTGATATAAACAAAAGGTTTCCCATATAGCATCTCATAAGGACTAAGACCAACCTATTCCTTAGGGGCAATATGAGTGTGGAGGAGAGCTACTGGAAAAGCCTCCTTCCATCCCAGGGAGGTCTCCTGGGTTATCTTTTATAACACGGATTTTAAGAATTGGTTGGCTCTTTCTACAGGCACAATGGGATAATAAATAATGTCCAATGCTTTAGAGACCACTTGGGTGACCTTAGAAGTAAATGATATCCCATTGTCACTTTGTAATGACCAGGGCAGATGAAATCTCAGAATGATTTCATTAAGCAGTTTTTTTTTTTTTTTTTTTTTAACCACCTCCTCAGCCTTCTCAGTTGGGTGGGAAAGCCTTCAATCCATCCTGTGAATGTATCTATCATGACTAATAAGTATATATAACCTTGAGAAACCGGCATCTGGGTGAAGCCCATCTGCCAGTCCTCTCCTGGATAGGCACCACATCATTGGACAGGCTGGGCCTGTCAGTCTGGGCCTGATCCCCTGTTCTGGGGTCATCAAGTTACTTGGGGGTTGTTTAATTGGCAAGTGGGACAAGAGGAGACAACTTGCCTTATAGTCCTTTGGAGGCCTGTTCCTCTGAAGGACTTTCTAGCAATCTTTGGAGGGCCTTTTCCCCTAAATGAGTGATGTCATGTAAGGAGTCAACCAACTTCCATTGGAGGTTCTCAGGCTGAAAAAGGAGTCCCTCATTTTGGAACCACCTTATATAATCTTCTTGAAAACCCTCACTCTTAGTTTTAAGAGTCTCACTTTCAGTATATGAAGGAGTTTCTGGCAAATTAGTCTGTGGAACTAAGGTGGCAACCCCTATTAGGTCATTGTTCTATAATGCTGCTCTCAGCTGCTTGGCTTCCTCGTGCCATTTCTGTGCTTCCTTTTTGGTGTCCTTTACAGTGGGAGGTTGAAACCTCAGTGGGCAGATGGACTGCCTCCAAGAGTTTAAGGATTCGATCACTATGTTTGTTTGGGGACCCTGGGGTGGTCAAGTGGCCTCTTTCTTTCCAAATAACAGCACATGCACGTAGCATCAGAAGAGCATACTTGAAGTCAGTGTAAATGGCTGCTCCTTTTCCTTTTCCCAGCTCTAAAACTTGAGTCAGGACTATGAACTCAGCTAACTGGACTGAAGTAACTGGTGGTAAAGGTTTAGCCTTTATGGCCTCAAAATTATAGATGACTGCATATCTGACTTATCTTTTTCCATCCAAGACAAAGCTACTTCCATCAGTGTACCAGATTTCCTCAGGATTGATCAGAGGATCTTCCAACAACCCCTCTCAGGGTTTTGTCCAGTGGTCCAAGTTTTCTAGGCAAGAGTGAAAGGGGAGAGAGCCCTCAGGGTAGGCAGGAGTGTGGCAGGTTTAAGAAACTCACAAGAGGATACAGTGAGGCCTGGATTTTCCATCAGCACTACTTGATATCTGAGAATTTTTTGATCAGACATCCATAATGGCCTCTCCTGTTTAGGAGTTGTTTTACTTGGTGGCTGGTAAAAATAGTTAGTTTGCCCCCAAAAGAGAGTTTTAAAGCATCTTCTATAGGGATTGCAATAGCTGCAAAATTTCAAAGGCAGGGAGAGATTTCTTTCCATTAAAGGAGGAAGACAGTCAGGAGCCACTAGAAACTAATGGGAAAATATTTGTCCATCCTGGCAACAAAGTGCTCAGGTGAATCTTTTAGTAATTGTTCCTGTAACACCCCGAATGATACAAGTTTGTGAGGAGAAGGCTCCAGAGTAAGAGGTCAGGACAGAGTAGGTACCCCCTGTGTCAATCAAGAAATTCTTGGACCTATCTGCCACATCCAGTTTGCATCCTTGGTTGCATCCAGCCTCGTGATGGATATCTGTGACAGGTAGGTTGGCTAGAGTGGACTGCTTCAGTCCTGTTGAGCCATTGTGAGGGAAGGCTTGGTGCTTGACCTTGAGGCTCTTAGGTCCCAAGGGCAGAGTGCTACCCAATGTCCCAGTTGATGGCATTGATAGCAAGCCATTTTAGGAGACTTATCATGGTTTGGGCACTCTTTGGCCCAAAGGCCCGCCTGTCTACAGATTAGACTTTTGCCTTGTGCCTTGTCCTTCAAGGACTCGGGATTTGCCATAGGGCTTCCCTGGAGGGCAGCCAGCATCTGGGCATGCCGTATCTCTTTCTTTTTCTCCCTTTCCTGGGCCTTGGCCTCTCTCTCCTGTTCTCTGTTATAAAAGGTATTGGTGGCTGTGTGGACCATTTCATCCAAAGAGGCAGCAGGGTCCTGCTGCTGTAGCTGTTGTAACTCTATTCTGATGTCTGATGCATATTGGGACAGGAATTTGTCCTTTAAAATCACCTGTCCCTCATAAGAGTCTAAGTCCAGATTGGTAACTTTTGGAGGGCTTCTTTTAGCTTTTCCAGAAAGACAATGGGGTTCTCATTGGGCTCCTGAGTTATTGCTGAGACCCAGGCAAAGCTGCTTACTCTCTGCTGAGCTGCTTTCAGTCTTGTGTTCACACAAATCAGAAAATGATCCCTTTCTCATATGTGCTCAGGGTCATTATAGCTCCAATTAGGATCTGAGGAGGGGACTGCAGTTTCCCGTACTGGGTATTTATCGCCTGACATGTAAAGCCCCGTCGCATAACTTTGGGCTTCCTTTCAGACACTAGTATGCTCAGAGTCAAATAGAGTTTGACTAAATATGACCATGATGTCCTTCCACGTCAAGTCAAAGGCCAAAGTAATGTGTTGTAATGTATCTATATAATTGCCTGCGTCATCTGTATACCTTCCCAGGTCTTGTTTGATCTGTCTTAGTTTTAGGAGGGAGAAGGGCTTATGGACCCGGGTTGGTTTGAATTCTCCTCCATTTTCAACTTGGCTTTTGTGGAGGGGATGCTCCTGGATACAAGGAAGGAGCACCAGGCAACTCGGGAGCTGTGTGAGGTGAGCTTTTATTATGGGGGCCAGGGGGTTCTTCTCTTGGTTGTCTGTGCTTCACACCATTTGCCTACTAGGCTGACTTTTAGGGCATTAAACAGTCCCATACTTAAGACAGAGTTCCTTTATATCTGTTAGTTGGAAGAAAGTTTGGACATAGGGGATCTCTGTACATATCCCTTGTCTTTTGCAGAATAAGTCTAGCTGCAGGATGGTGTAATTTAAACTGCCATCTTCAGGGCAGTGTTCTTCGTCCCCCAGAGGATACCTTGGCCACTCAGTGGCACAAAAGAATTTTAAGCAACTTCTCCTTAGAGTTAGAGGATTGAACAGCTTCCAGTTATCAAGGATGCATCTCAAGGGCATCTGCTGGGAAGTGGATTGGTTATTTCCCATCTGAAAGACAGTCACGACAGGAAGTAAAAGAAAAAGTTTAAAAAAAAAATTAATAGGCCTCCTTCAGTTTCCATGGTGGACTTCCTTAGGGGGTGAGTCTTTTTTAGACTTATCCAATACTGTCACAAACTAAGAGCCAGGCATCCCTGGTTCAGGGTGCAGATCCCTAGGCAAGCTGAGGCATGACATCTTCGTGGAGATCAAATCCCCAGGCAGGTTGAGGCAGGTCAACCTCCTGAGAATTGGATCCCTGGGCAAGTCAAGGCGTGACAACCTCCTGGGACCCCTGGACTGGGCGGATCCCCAAGCAGGTTGAGGCATGACAATATTTTGAGGACCAGATTTCTAGGCAGGATGAGGCAGGATTAACCTCCTGGAACCGCCAGGCTGGAGTTGGGCATTCCCAAGGTCTCCAGCGTGACCAGTGCTGGGTAAGATTAAGGGACTGTAATTTTAACTCATTGGCAATTTGTTCACCGCAGGTGGGAATAAATATCTAATGTAAAACAATCCAAGCCTGTGCCATGAGCCTAGGAACCTGGGGAAACAGTCATAGGCCTCATCCTCTTACTGCTCTTAGGGGTTGTAAGTCACTGATTTCCTTCCCTAGCCCTCCATTAGAGCAGCTTAGAGTGTTTCCAGTGGAAAACATCTCATTGTCATAGATGCATTTTAGGTAATAACAGAAATAATGACAAAAGAGTGGATTATCTGGCCCTGTTAGGGGCATTAAGTGTATCTTAATAATAAGAGGGGTAGAGCAATGTTGCCCACAAGGGGGCAGGGTCCTAGTTGTAGGAGTGAGTAATTGGCTTAAGAATAAATTGGTAAGAGGCAACAGACCAGATGTTCCATAAAAGTAGAGTATAAATTTGATCTAGGGGTATGTTTGTAACTTTAGGGGAAGGATGGTAAGGGTTTTGGCCCAAAAGGCCTACAGGGTTAACCCCCAAAGTGGCAAACATTATCCCTGGAAGCCCAATTGCCTTTGAAGGGATGCCAACAGATGGACTTCTAGCAGGGATTGTGTGCCTGTCTCCCACCCTAGTGGGTTCACTGAGAGATGCTGATGTTGCACGTGTTATAGGAAACATGGAGATGAAGGCCTGAATATCTAGAGGGACTGGATATTATACAGTACTTCCCTCAGTATTTTCTAGAATCTGAGACTGAGTCAAGTGAGCTTTCTGCTGACTTCGTCTTTTACTGTTCTGGTTTCCAGCATGCTGGGCTTCTTGTCACTTCCCCTGTGCTGGGTTTTCTTTGTGTTCAGCTCCCACCATGGGAGATTTTGCCAAGTTGGGATTCTGCTGTGCTTGGCCTCTTCCTTGAGGGGGCTGCACTGAGGTTGTTCCAGCCAGGTTAAATCCAAGTTACGGCACCATAGATGTTGGGGGAGTGTGTAATTTCCTCGGTTCTGCCTCGTCACAACAAAAATTTGAAGTGACAGACCAGTTCTCGGATGGACCAGTGTTACAGTTCCATGTTACAGCTCAGTTTTATTTAGGAAAGAAAGGAAAATACATCCTCAAAGCATGAGGGCGTGAGAGAGAGAAAGAGAGACACAGAGAGAGAGAGACCTTGGCCCTTTGGCTCCTCTTTTTATGTTTTTTCTCCTCCCCCTGGGCCTGCTCTATGTAAGTCGGGCTAGCCAGGAGTGCTGTTTGTTCTATCTGAGGTCCTCACTCTGGTCCTTGGACCTTCCTTTATTCTATTTTTGCAGGCTTTTCTCTTCCTTGTCTTTTAGCCACAACCTTTCTGGACTCCTTTTTCCTATTCTAACTACCTAACAGTTCTAATATAAGTCATAACTGACACTAAGCTCAAAGCAGTGACTCTTACCTGTGACCATGACTCTGTATCTCAGCCTGGCACTCACTGCCATCCTATTGAGTGCTTAAGGGAGAGACTGATATTCTGTATAATGTGTAGGCCAATCAGTGGTTTCCCACGTGGAGGAAGAGTAATCATTATGTAACATGTTGAGGGCCACAATTCTAAAACAGTTGTCTTGCTACTGTTAGACCTCCCGGTCTTTGCCCAGGACCCGTCGTCGCCAAGATCACCGAGACTTGGACTCGATGCAATTAGCAAGAGGATTTATTAAGCCGACGCGCCGGGGTTCAATCTCCACCGGAGGAGATGAACCCCGAACAATTGTTACAGAGCAGTTTATAAGCAAAAAATCATAAACAGGTGCAGTTGAGATGGAGTGTTTTGATTGGTTTACAAACTGTGGCCTTTCCGGGGATAGGTTCATTCGTTATTAGGCCTAAATAGCTAACTAACCTACAATTATGCTGTTTTAGTTGAATGGCCCGAGGCAATCAACTTTTAGCTTGACTCTTGGGGGGCTGTATTCTTAAGATGCGAGTATGATCCCCTTGTTTTTCTTTCCTCTTAAGACAATAGCCCTGATTTAAGATTAACAAAGAGCCCGTGGGTGCAGGTCTGTTTCTTTAGAGCCCCTAATAAATTTTTAACCTTTCTCCTTGTTCCCTGGAATGCTCCCGAAGAAGTCAGAAGACACTGTTCTCATACCTATGTCCCTAGTGGCGCCTCTCATGGTAGACTGATTACAGGCTAGGGAACAAATCAGGGCTAGAAACAATTTTTACAACCTCAGGCTGCCCAGACTGGTCTCTACACTACAACTCTTAAAAATGCCTTTGCTTGTATTGCAAAAATGTCCTTATACTCCAGGATATAGAGGGAAAAAAACACATTTCCCCTAGTGACACAGCTAAGGGAAGGAGATATTAAAACCTGATCTCAGTTGAAGATTCTTAACCCCAGTAAAGTTACTATTGCTGTGGGAGAGGCCTCTAACCCAGGAAGACTGGTCTGCAACTCTCTGGAGGAAGAAACTCCTAAGTATGCACAGAATGTAGAGGATTCCCTCGAAATATATACAGTAACAACCAAGAAAAACAAAAAGCTGAAGCAGAGGTCTATGGTGTTTTACTAGAAATCTAAAGTTTACTACAAAACAAACAAATCTGAAACATGTAGGTGAAATAGTGCCAATTAAATTTTATGACTCTGCAACATAGGTTCTAAATATATAAGCAAAAATTCATAGTCTTTCTTTTAATTTTTTTCTCATCAAATCAATAGCGTACCACCCACATGTTCTGGATCTTGTTTTTGTCTTAACATTATATCTTGGAGGTCATTCCAAAGTCTCATTTTTAAACCTTTTACTGTGGAAATTTTCAAATATATACAAAGGAGAGAGAATTGTATAATAAGTCCCCATATACCTATCACCCAATTCAATAATAATGAATACTCTGTCATTATTGTCTTATTTAGCCCTCTCATTTATTACTATTAATATTGTTATTAGGAAAATTTTGCTGTAGTATTTAAAGGATATTCTAGACATCTTCCTACACACTTCACTTTTAAATATTTTGACTTATATATATCTTTAGAAGACAAAGACTTAAAAAATATAACTACAATAACATTATTGCACTCAATAAAATGTATAATTTCCCAATTTCATCTAGTTTTTGCATTTAGTTTTCCCTTAGTAGCTCTAAATGTTTTATTTTGCAGTTGCCAACCTTCAGGTATTTTTATTGACAATTTCAGAAACTCTGCAAAGAACAATGCAAAGAAATAAAGGAAAACAATAGAATGGGAAAGACTAAAGATCTCTTCAAGAAAATTAAAAATACCAGAAATGGCATGGACCTAACAGAAGCAGAAGATATAAAGAAGAGGTGGCAAGAATACACAGAAGAACTATACAAAGACAATTTCAGAAACTCTGCAAAGAACAATGCAAAGAAATAAAGGAAAACAATAGAATGGGAAAGACTAAAGATCTCTTCAAGAAAATTAAAAATACCAGAAATGGCATGGACCTAACAGAAGCAGAAGATATAAAGAAGAGGTGGCAAGAATACACAGAAGAACTATACAAAAAAAAAAAAAATAAAAGTTTAATGACCCAGATAACCATGATGGTGTGATCATTCAACTAGAGCCAAATATCCTGGAATGTGAAATCAAGTGGGCCTTAAGAAGCATCACTATGAACAAAGCTAGTGGAGGTGATGAAATGCCAGTTGAACTATTTCAAATCCTAAAAGATGATACTGTGTTAGTGCTGCACTCAATATGCCAGCAAATTCGGAAAACTCAGCAGTGGCCACGGGACTGGAAAAGGTCAGTTTTCATTCCAATCCCAAAGAAAAGTAATGCCAAAGAATGTTCATACTACCACACAATTGTACTCATTTCACATGCTACCAAGGTCATGCCCAAAATCATCCAAACTAGGCTTCAATGTATGTGAACTGAGATTTTCCAGATGGTAGAGTTAGAAAAGATAGAGGAACCAGAGATCAAATTGCCAACATCCATTGGATCATAGAAAAAGCCAGGGAATCCCAGAAAATCATCTACTTCTGCTTCATTGACTATGCTAAATCCTTTGACTGTGTGGATCACACACAACTTGGAAAATTCTTAAAGAGATGGGAATATCAGACCCACCTTACCTGCCTCCTGCAAAACCTGTATGCAGGTGAAGAAGCAGCACTTACAACCAGACGTGGAACAACTGACTGGTTCCAAATTGGGAAAGGAGTACGTCAAGGCTGTATAGTGTCACCCTGCTTACTTAACTTATATGCAGAGTGAAAAGTGAAAGTGAAGTCGCTCAGTCGTGTCCAACTCTTTGCAACCCCACAGACTGTAGCCTATCAGGCTCCTCCATCCATGGTATTTTCCAGGCAAGACTGCTGGAGTGGATTGCCATTTTCTTCTCCAGGGAATCTTCCCGACCCAGGAATCGAACCCAGGTCTCCCGCATTGCAGGCAGATGCTTTACTGTCTGAGCCACCAGGGAAGCATATGCAGAGTACATCATGAGAAGTGCTGGGCAGGATGAAGCACAAGCTGGAATCAAGATTGTCAGGAGAAATATCAACAACCTCAGATATGCATATGACACCACCCTTTTGGCAAAAAGCAAAGAGGAACTAAAGAGCCTCTTAATAAATGTGGAAGAGGACTGTGACAAAGCTGGCTTAAAATTTAACATTCAAAAAACGAAGAACACAGCATCTGGTCCCATCACTTCATGGCAAATACGTGGGGAAAAAACAGAAAAAGTGACTTTATTTTCTTGGGCTCCAAAATCAGTGCAGATGGTGACTACACCCATGAAATGAAAAGCTGCTTGCTCCTTGGAAGAAAAACTATGACAAACCTAGACAGTGTATTAAAAAGCAGAGACATTACTTTGCCAATAAAGGTCCATCTAGTCAAAGCTATGGTTTTTCCAGTAGTCATGTATGGAAGTGAATTTGAACCATAAAGAGGGCTGAGCACCAAAGAATTGATGCTTTTGAGCTGTGGTGTTTGAGAAGACTCTTGAGAGTCCTTTGGACTGTAAGGAGATCAAACCAGTCAATCCTAAAGGAAATCAGTCCTGAATATTCATTGGAAGGACTGATGTTAAAGCTGAAGCTCCAGTACTTTGGCCACCTGATGGGAAGAGCCAACTCATTTGAAAAGTCCTTGATGCTGGGAAACTTTGAAGGCAGGAGGAGAAGGGGGCGACAGGATGAGATGATTGGATGGCATCACTGACTCAACGAACATGAGTTTGAGCAAGCTCCAGGAGATGGTGGACAGAGAAGCCTGGTATGCTGCAGTCCATGGGATCACAGAGTAAGACAAGACTGAACAATAACAACAGAAGCTCTGCCAATGCTGCTCCCTGTTTTCCTTAAGCTCTTTTTCCTATTTAACACTATTGTGTATATTTCTTATAACATTTAAAGCTATTCTCCATGTTCTGTTCTAAATCCTTTTTATTGGCTCCTGTACTTCCTTTTACCTGCACCCTTGAGGCCCAATGTTGAACTCTCTTCTCTTTTTCTCTACTGTCGGGAGCCAGAGTGAGGAATCCTACCCGTGACAGGGTCACGTGGCAAACCCAGATGGCAGGGCAATTAGAGTCATCGGATTTCTCCCTGGTTTTTCCTGAACATGTGCCCCCCCAAATAAGAATTTGTCTGTTTTCCCATTATTTTCTGACTTTCTCTGGAAAAAGTTAATTCAGAGCTTTGGTTTCCTGCATTTGAAAGTGTTTCAGCCCAACCCCCCCTTTGATAATACTCTAGCCTATCTAACAAGTTCCCCTGACCTTCTACAAGCTTGTAAAATTACTCACAACCTCCCAACTGTGAGGGGCACAAAAGCCTTAAAGTATCCTAAAGTTTCAGAGCCTTTTCAAATTCACATTGGTGACAGGATTTCACGGTTAACTCAATGATTGCTGCCAGACCTCCTTATTTTTTATCTATCAGGCACCCGGGAAGATGTAATCAATGTAAATGGGATATGGAAAAGGATATATAGTATATATAGTAGTTTTGATATTAGCAATACTAGACTTTTGCTATAAATCACTGTACTTCCTTTTATTACAAATTGCTGTATTTTGGCATTCAGACTTTGGAAAGATTGACACAAATGAGTCTTCTGGTTAACAAAACCTCATCAGATGAGAGCCATAGAAATATTAACAGGCCTCTTGGNGATATATATAGTAGTTTTGATGTTAGCAATACTAGACTTTTGCTATAAATCACTGTACTTCCTTTTATTACAAATTGCTGTATTTTGGCATTCAGACTTTGGAAAGATTGACACAAATGAGTCTTCTGGTTAACAAAACCTCATCAGATGAGAGCCATAGAAATGTTAACAGGCCTCTTGGCCAGAAGATAATGTAAACCGCCTGAGACCTTTTGTAATGGGAGAGTATGCAAAAAAGAAAGCCTTGTCTCAATGAGGGTCAGGACTGCTGCCCCTGTATACCTCTGTATATTCCATTATGTACAACTTGGGGTATATAAGCTGAGTTTGAAAAATAAACGGCCTTCCCCCTCCCCTTCCTTTTTCCCTTTTCCTTTTTTCCCTTCCCTTCCCTCTCGGAGAGTCTTCCACCGATGCTGGGCTTCCCCCGTGTCTCCTATTTTTTCTAATTTCTGGCTGAATTTCCATCTGGGGTGCGGAGGCTCACCATGTCTACTTACCTGTCCCGGCTGCTAAGATCCGTAAGAGAGAGAGCCCAGGGTGGCACTCTCCGATATTCAAACGGACGCCGGTGGCCTAACGTAGATGGTGCAAGCTCCTTGTCTGGAACTTTATTGGCTTTCCACGTAAACCAAGTTATTTAGCCTTCTTTTCTCCATCTCAAATTTCCTACTATACTATTTCTTCTTAATCTATTCTTATATTTCTAAATAAATACGTTTTTCCTCGCTGAAGCCGTCCCCCCTTCGAATCACCCTGGATCCACCGGGGCTGGACCCCGGCAGTATTCACTCAGTCCATTGTTCCATGAGTGGGCCCAGCAGTGCCTTAGGTTAGAGTTTTTCGCAGGAAAGTTCTCTCTCTCTCTCTTTCTATTTTTCCCCCTCTCTCTCTGGCTATCCCACAGTTTGGGTTGCTATCTCACGTTAGCTCCCTTAGATTGTCCTCAGGGCATTCAGCCAGTCCTTACCCTGAACAATGCAGCCCGCGCCTCCCTGATCAGCCCCCGCTTGCTGGTGGTGGATGAGAGCATCTGGGCTACTTCTCCGATGGGAGTTGTGGTTAGGCGAATAATCTGTGGGTTTTATTTATTTATTTTTTCCTCTCGGTTGTGTTGCCCTCTGAGATTCCAAAACTCCCCCTATACCCACTGGTAGAGGGTTTCCTGGTGTTTGGGAACTTCTCTTTTACCACTCCCTGCCCAGGATGGATTTCCATCGCTAACTCTTTTGTTTCTCTTTTCTCTTTTATATTTTGTCCTACCTCCTTTCAAAAACAATGGGCTGCCTTTCTGGGTGCCTGGTGTCCTCCGCCAGCATTCAGAAGTTGTTTTGTGGAATTTGCTCAATGTTCAAATGATCTTTTGATGAATTTGTAGGGGAGAAAGTGGTCTCCCCATCCTATTCTTCTGCCATTTTAGGAGTGACCCCCTCCATCATTTTAATTTTATTCTCTTTCTTTTTATATTATATTTCTTTTATCTATCTATCTATCTATCTTCTCTCCATCCACCCATTCATTTATCCATTCATTCTCCATTCATCTACTTAGTTTCATTTTTTAATCTTTTCTTGTCGCTCTGTACACTGATTCATCCTTGTATTCTTTCACTATATTCAGCATGCTTTAATTGTGATCTTAGAATAGCTATTCATTAAATATTTATTAATAAATCAATGAATGAAAATCTCTGCAGTCATTGTGGCATAATAGATTTTTTAAAAATTGCAATAATTACAAACTCCCTAACTTGATTAACTTGATTCTTGTAACCATTTCAAGTTTTGGCCTTGGCTCTGTTTTTTTTTTTTTTTAATCACTCTCATTATATAAAGCAAGTGTGTAGTGGATTAGAAATAGTTAAGATTAAGAACATAAAAATGGAAAGAGAAAACAGGAAACATATTTTCTTGTTCTCTTCACTATCATAAATTTATTTTGTTTCCTTTACAGGAGTAAAGGCAGAAAATTTCATTTTTCTTGAGCATTGTGAAACCTATCATATTTTCTCTCCAATGAGGAGGATTTTTTTTTTTTTAGATATTTCTTGAATACTTTTTGCAGCAGATGAGTTTTTTAAAAACCAAAACATAAAAGTTTCAAATTTCCTCTGACACAATCTGCTATGTATCTTTCACCATGTACCATTATATTTGGAAGAGAAATTAGAGGTTTCAGAGTGGTTGTAAATTATTTTGTCATAGACTGGGATATATTTTGGAGGAGAGCAAGGTGGCATTGACTTCAAAAGTATAGAGCAGTATCATGACATGCCATAGTTTTCTTTACCAAGGTATTAATATACCATTCCTTGGGAGTGAATGTCGAAATCAACTTTAAATTGCATTTTCAGTCTGCACAATCTTAGAAAAAAATGAGTGTTTAACTCTAGGATTCATTATATATCTATTTGATAAAAGTTGGCTTATATAGATTGCATCATTCCAGTTAAAGACTCAAGGACATCTCTCAGTTCAGTTCAGTTGCGCAGTCGTGTCCGACTCTTTGCGACCCCATGAATCGCAGCACGCCAGGCCTCCCTGTCCATCACCAACTCCCGGAGTTCACTCAGACTCACGTCCATTGAGTCTGTGATGCCATCCAGCCATCTCATCCTCGGTCGTCCCTTTCTCCTCCTGCCCCCAATCCCTCCCAGCATCAGGGTCTTTTCCAATGAGTCAACTCTTCGCATAAGGTACCCAAAGTACTGGAGCTTCAGTTTTAGCATCATTCCTTCCAAAGAAATCCCAGGGTTGATCTCCTTCAGAATGGACTGGTTGGATCTCCTTGCAGTCCAAGGGACTCTCAAGAGTCTTCTCCAACACCACAGTTCAAAAGCATCAATTCTTCGGCGCTCAGCCTTCTTCACAGTCCAACTCTCACATCCATACATGACCACAGGAAAAACCATAGCCTTGACTAGACGGACCTTAGTCGGCAAAGTAATGTCTCTGCTTTTGAATATACTATCTAGGTTGGTCATAACTTTTCTTCCAAGGAGTAAGCGCCTTTTAATTTCATGGCTGCAGTCACCATCTGCAGTGATTTTGGAGCCCAAAAAAACAAAGTCTGACACTGTTTCTACTGTTTCCNTCCAACTCTCACATCCATACATGACCACAGGAAAAACCATAGCCTTGACTAGACGGACCTTAGTCGGCAAAGTAATGTCTCTGTTTTTGAATACACTATCTAGGTTGGTCATAACTTTTCTTCCAAGGAGTAAGCATCTTTTAATTTCATGGCTGCAGGCACCATCTGCAGTGATTTTGGAGCCCAAAAAAACAAAGTCTCTAGGACTTGAATAAGTATAGTTACTTATACTGAACTTTGAAAAGAAGATTCTACCAGACGCATGAGAGGCATAATATAATAATTCTCTTCATGTTATGAGCAGCATGGAAGACACTAGACTGGAAGAAGAAAGTGTTGGATACTTGGAGAAACAGCAGGGTCAGAAGCTAAGAGCCATCTGTAATCCAAAATGGACAAGTCTCCCTGAATGTAACAAGATTTCATTCCATTCCCAGGCAAGCAGATTGATATAAAATGAAGTAAATCTGGTTAGTTTTGGAGGAATATTGCCTGCTTTGAAATTTCTGGACGGCTCTAATATTCACTGTTGGTACAGTAAGATCTTTTAGCTAGTGAATTTGATGCAATACAAGGTAAGCTGCAGTGAATAGTTAAGATTCATAAAAAAAAAAAAATGTGGCCAAGATCTCATAATTGGTAAATGCCCCAATAGGGGGCACATTACTGGTATCCCTCTAGAACCAACAACTCAAACTTACCGACAGATTCCAGAGACCTGCAAAGTTTGCCTTCCCATCTTCAAGTGGATGGCAAATAAATGAAATGCTGCTAGTCATTCATTCATTTATTCATACTAGTTTTTATTGAACACTTATTCTGAATATTTTAGCCTTTAAGGTGTTGGAGATGTAAGGATGAACACAGAATATCTCTTTGCTCTGAAGGAGCTTACCCATGGTGGTGGGAGAGTGGTAGACTGATCGTATGGTGGTAGTTTAGTTACTAAGTGGTGTCTGAGTCTTGTAACCCCATGGACTGTAGCTCCCCAGACCTCTCTGTCCCTAGGATTTCCTAGGCAAGAATACTGGAGTGGCTTGCCATTTCCTTCTCCAGGGCATCTTCCCAACCCAGGGATCAAACCTGCATTTCCTGGATTGCAAGTGAATTCTTTACTGACTGAGTCACCAGGGAAGCACAGACTGATTGTACAAATGACCCCAATTCTTCATCCTATGCGTATATGAATCATTTGACTTGAAATTTTGAATTCTTCTGGCTGAAAAGACAGTGTATTTCTATGCACCTTGATTCTGAGTTTGACCATGTGACTTGCTTTGGCCAATGGAATTTTAGCAGAGGTGAGGCAGCTGAGACTTAAAGGTGCCTCTTTGCTTCTGCTTGAACTGTGAGAATATTTCAGGGTTAGCCTTTGAGAGGGATGCAAAAACCTCACAGAAGAGAGCCAAGTGATCCTAGCTGATAACTAGTCAACTATAAGGCATGTGAAGAGGCCATCTCAGCTCAGAAGAACCATCTGTTCTAAATCATCAATTCATAGACCTATGAGCAAATAAAGATATACAGTTTTTAGTCCTTGAATTTTCAGGTGGTTTGCTTGTTATAGTAGAAAGTACCTAATATGGGAGATATAGAAAAGTCAGTAGTCACAATTTAGAGTGATAAAATGATAAGGACATGATAAAATGCACACAGGGGAAACTTCTGCTTCTGGAAGATGAAGTAGTATTTACTCCTAGTTCTCTTGGTAAGTTCAACTAAAAATTTTGAACATTTACATAGAAACTAACATAAGATGACTTGGAAAGGTGTAGAGATGAAGGCAGATGGGTGATGGATCTCAAAACCCAAGGAATGATATGATGGTTAATTGCTTGGGTTCCTTTTCTGTCTGATATATACCAAACTTGGAGCTGAAAAAACTGGCAACCCAGAAATATTGCCAGGTGCAGAAAAAAAAAAAAATCCCCAACCAAAGCTTTCTATCCAAAGGACCAGAAGAGAGGAAGCATAGCAATATAAAATTATTTTTCAATAATAATTGTCCTGCTCCAGACAAACATCATAGAAATACTGTGGCCCAACCCCCACCCCACCAACAAATTAAAAAGTTTAATTTTTAAAAATGCACTTGGGGTGAGGGAGAGCTAGTCACCACCTTCCTTCAGTTTTTATTATTATTATTACTTCCTAAATATTTTGCTCCATGATATTGGAATCACAAGTGATTATTTTCTGATAGATTCGATTCAACAAAAAAACTAGTAAGAAAACATCCCAAGCAGATAGATGGCATGAGAAGGGTTGGATATGAATCTATTTGTAAAAGATCTTGTGCCTATAGACAAACATCATAGAAAATACTGTGGCCCAACCCCCACCCCACCAACAAATTAAAAAGTTTAATTTTTAAACATGCACTTGGGGTGAGGGAGAGCTAGTCACCACCTTCCTTCAGTTTTTATTATTATTATTACTTCCTAAATATTGTGCTCCATGATATTGGAATCACAAGTGATTATTTTCTGATAGATTCGATTCAACAAAAAAACTAGTAAGAAAACATCCCAAGCAGATAGATGGCATGAGAAGGGTTGGATATGAATCTATTTGTAAAAGATCTTGTGCCTCTGGCCTGGTTTTGATATTCTTATTACAGGTGAAATTTTAGTTGACCATCTGTGTGTTTATTTCTGGCTCTGGATTCTGTTTCACTGTTCTATGTGTCTATATGTCAGGCATACTGTTTTATTACCATAATTTTGTAGTAAAGCTTGAAATAAGGAAGTCTGATGCCTCCAGCTTTGTTCTTTCTCAAGATTTCTTTGGCTATTTGGGATCTTTTGGTTGTTGTTGTTCTATATAAGTTTTGGAATTGTTCTTTTTATTTATGTGAAAAAATGTCTTTGGAATTTTGATGGGGATTGCATTAAATCTATATATGGCTTTGGGTAGTATGGACATTTTAACAATACTAAGTCTTTTGATTCATAAACATGGAATATCTTTCCCTGTATTTGTGTCTTCATCAGTTTCTTTCATCAGTGATTATAGTTTTTGATTATACATTTTTCACTTTTAATAAATATTTTAGTTTTTAATTATCAGATTCTATTCACCTCCTTCTCCCCTACATTATTGCTTACCTCATTTATGGCCTAGAAATTTAGGAGGCCTGGAGTGGCTTGGGAGACATGGGTTCATACATTAAGGGAAGCTCTGTATAGAGAATTACACAGACTAGAAAAGTAACACTTAAAACTGATAAAGCTATTCATTCTATATTAAGCATTTTTTTCATTGAAGTAGAATTTACATACATTGCAATGCACAGACTATATGTGTACAAATTGGTGAGTTTTGATAAACATATTCACTGATGTAGCCATCACCATAATCAGAATATAGAACAAGTCCATCACCCCAGAAACCTTCCTCATTACCCCTTCCAGTCAATCCTCACCAGACATATATAATTGACCTTCTATATCTCTTTTCATAGATTAATCATGCCTTGTCCAGTTTGTCATCTAAATGGAATCATTGAGAATGGGTTATTTTTGTCTCACTGGAGGCTGTACCAGTTTACTTTCTTACTGGCAATGCTTCATGCTCATGCTGAGTTGTAGAGAAAATGACAAATATTCAAAAGACACTTATCTTCCAGAAAAATAATTTATCACATGCTATCTGATTTTCATGTTTGCAGTTGATCATCATCTTTTGAGTGAACTTCCAGAAATCTTGATGCTGTAAACATCAACTTTCTAACATACAGTTCAAAACTCAGACTCACAGCTCCTTGACAACCCAGACACTGACATTAACTCCACCAAGCATACATTCTCTCAGGGAACTTTGATTTAGAAATGAGTAATGTGAACAGGCTCAACAATGAGCTCTCATTTTGCTGGCAAAAATATCATTTTGTTTATTTTGGTTTTGGGATAATGTTCTTGGAAATTTAGTCTTGAATCTGTTACTTCAGGTCTTCTAGTGATTCTATGAACTATCTCATATTCTTTGATATTCAGCTTAACTATCCAGAACCTATCCAAATTATTTGCAGCCAGGAACTCTGAATAGGGCACTCTATCTACCACGGAATTCACATGTCTTTGTTTACTTCCTCCACTATTCTAAAGTAGTATGTATTGCAATTGTGCTGACTCTTGACATTTTAACTTGCTTCAAAATTATCACAGAAAATAGATTTTGATTTAGTATATGCTTTAGACTAGATGTATTTTGATACATTTTAATTCATCAAAAGCTATTTATTTCTTCCATAGCTTAGAGAATCTGATGGTGTGACATTCACAAGAAGAGTCAAGACTGACATAGCACTCCTGGTTGTTGTTCAATTGCTCGGTCATGTCTGACTCTTTGTGACCCCATGAACCACAGCACGCCAGGCTTCCTTGTCCTTCACTATTTCCTGGAGTTTGCTCAAATTCATGTCCATTGAGTGGGTGATGCCATCCAACCATCATCCTCTGTCATCCCCTTCTCCTCCTGCCATCAGTCTTTCCCAGTATCAGGGTCCTCAAGTTGGCACTTCATATCAGGTGGCCAAAGTATTGGAGCTTCAGCACTTTAGCATCAGTCCTTCCAATGAATATTCAGGATTGATTTCTTTTAGGATTGACTGGTTTGATCTCCTTGCTGGCCAAGGGACTGTCAAGAGTGTTCTCCAGCACCACAGTTTGAAGGCATCAATTCTTTGGCACCCAGACCTTTTTATTGTCCCACTCTTACATCCATACATGACTACTAGAAAAATCATAGCTTTGACTGCACTTCTAGTAGTACTATGTACTTCTAGTAGAACAATCACACATGTAATTTAAAATTTTCCAGAAGCCACAGTAAAAAAGTAAGAAGCAAACAGGTGAAATTTATATTAATATTGCATTTTATTTGACTCAAGAATACAAACTATCTCAATATCTAGTCAACTTAACAGCTTATTAATGATGTAACTTACATTATTTATTTGAATTAAAATTTCAAAACCCAGTGTGTATTTTACACTTATAGTATATCTCTGTTTAAATTAGCCACAATTTCAAGTGCTGGATAGCCTACAAAGACTGCTAGCCGCCATGCCAAACAGAGCATGGATGATTTACCATGGTTTACCCAAAAATGTCAGCACAGAATAGAACTGAAATTGTTGCAGGAAGAGGGACCCCTTCCAGGGCTGGAAACTGGGCTTTTGTCTAACACTCGTAAATGAGTTGCTCAAGAAGACACATGTGCTGGCAAAGCAAGAGATTTTATTGAGAAAGGGCACCTGGGTGGAGAGCAGTAGGGTAAGAGGGAGACTGCTCTGCCATGTGGCTCCCAATCTCAGGTTTTATGGTGATGGCATTCATGCCTTGTTTAGCCAAGGTGGATGCCAGCGAGGATTCTGGGAGGTGGTCTGACAATGTGGTATCTCCTTTTGACTTTTCTCAAACTCTTCCTGTTGGTGGTGGCTTATTAGTTTCATGTTCCTTACCAGGACCTCCTGTCATAAAACAGCTCATGCAAATGGTTACTGTGGTGCCTGGCCAGGTTTGGCAGTTTCAGACAGTGTGCTTCCCCTAACAAAATGAAAAAACATTTAGGAAAATGCTAAGCCATATGGGGTGAGTTGGATATTAATAGAATCAGATGATTTATCCAGGGGTAGAGCTAAACCCTAAATGGTGTTTGTATCGGGAATTAGAATCACGATTCTAAAGATGATGGTGTGTATTGTCAATAGATTATCTTTTTAGGCAAGTGATTTATCATTTTTTTTCTTTAATTTTTGACTCTTGTAACCCATCCCTTTGTTCAAATGGTACCCATCTCACAATGACTGCACTCTGCCTTGACTGCCAACTGATGAATATTTAGGTATTCTTATAATCAGGTTAAGTAACTGAACTCCACATTCTCTGGCTGTACTAAATAACAATGTTGAGTGCACCTTTATTGTTTAAGCAAATGATGTCTCACATGGAGTAGGTATTCAAAAATTTTCAGGTTCCCATCCCCCCTTTTAAAATGCTCTATGGGATTTATTTATTTATTTTGGCCAAGCCTTAGTTCCTTGAGAAGGGATCAGACCCATACCCCCTACATTGGAAGTGCAGAGTCTTAATCACTCTGGCAAGTTCCCTCCTCCTTTCTAATGTTCCTAGTCAATTACCCAGTCCCAGCAAAAGTGTGCAACTCTTGGCAGTTGGACCATTTTCCATAAAATATGAACTATTAGAAGAGATAATTGCTTCTAGATGCCTTGTTCTATTCTCTGAAATATCTGGTTACATCTTTTTTTGCCTGTCTCATGGGATTATGGATCAGATGAAATGGGACAGTTATGAAAACTTTTAAAAATTAATTGTGCAAGAATTATTGAAAAAATTGTGTAATAATATTATTTAGTATTACTAAATAAATGCTACTTAATAATAAAATAGTATTATCCACTAGTTTTGTGGTGTCATAAAGTATTTTCTTAAGAAAATCTATTTCTGCTTAAAATTTATTTTTACTTAAACAAATTTAAAATGTTATTATAATTAGTTAAGGCAATTATTAACTGTCTCTTTTCTAAATAAGCAATGCAAACTCTTGTCACTGGCGTTTTATTTAAAAAATATTAATTCAAAATTTGAATGTTTTCAGTGGAGGGAAATACTTGCATGAGTTTGTATTATGTTTTGATCTATGGAAGGAAAGGAGAGTTTTAAAAAGACAAAAAACAGAAGGAGTTTCATTGATAACTCACTGAAAAAACTGAACAAGGTCATAGCAGAAACTACAGTAGTTTGCACTGAACAGAGTTTCTTCATAATTACAGACCTCATTATCCAAAGCCACAGTGACACTGATGTGTGGGGAGAAAGGAGACAGATTAAAGAATCATTTAGCTTTGCTAACAGAATGGTGATACAGATAGGCCTGGTATCCACCAACCTGGGGAGGAAAATGAAAGACCATGACCTCTTGATGCCATTTGACCTGTTAGAGTACAAATGTATCAGATATCTTATCTAGGATTAGTATTCCTCTTTTATTGCTCTGTCAATATAATGGAAAAACTCTGATTTTTCCTTCCTGAGTAGAGGAAAACCCCATTATTCCTGTCTGTGTGTTTCTTTCTTGTGAGTCTCTTACTTTTATATAGAACACCTCACTTCTTGTCACTTCTATTCATCAAATATATGGAGACTTTTCATCACACCAACAGTTCTCTGTGACATCAGCTGTGTGTTTTATAATTTAACTCAGTGCTGACTCTTAGTACCAGGAGATAGTGTCAGCTCTTACAGGTTAAACGTTCAGTTCTCCAAGACTGCCCCCCACCGCCAATGCATACTTCAGATGTCAGGTACAATACAAGTTGTAACCTGTGGAATGCACCAATTAAATTGGAATCTCTGGGCAAAAAGGACTCAGAAACGTAAATATATCTTACAGGTCCTAAATGACCCAGCCATACAGCTGGGCTTGAGACTCCTTGGTGATGATGCAGATGTGAATGGGTTCCTTCTAGGAGCTGCTGTGTCAGAAGACTCACCACCTGCTGACTTCTTAGATCTCCCAGGAAAATTGTATCTGTGAGCTGTAGTTAAAACAGGGGTGAAACTGATATAATACAAGTTGTAACCTGTGGAATGCACCAATTAAATTGGAATCTCTGGGCAAAAAGGACTCAGAAACGTAAATATATCTTACAGGTCCTAAATGACCCAGCCATACAGCTGGGCTTGAGACTCCTTGGTGATGATGCAGATGTGAATGGGTTCCTTCTAGGAGCTGCTGTGTCAGAAGACTCACCACCTGCTGACTTCTTAGATCTCCCAGGAAAATTGTATCTGTGAGCTGTAGTTAAAACAGGGGTGAAACTGATATAAAATGGAGTACTCTCCATTTTTCTTACAGCCTTCATTTAACTTTAGATATTTTCTTTTAGATAAGTGGGCGTTCATGACAGTTTGCAAATATCTTTTCTATTTACTACTTAAGGCAATGTACCAGTTTCTGGATAAAGCATCTTGTGAGTTAGTTGTTTGAAACACCACTAACAGAAATATCTGTCTGTTGGCTTATGTTTGTGTGTGCTGTGTGCTCAGTCATGTCTGACTCTTTGTGACCCATTGACTGCAGCCCTCTAGGCTTCTCTGTCCATGGGAATTTTTAGGCAAGAAGACTTAGTGGGATGCCATTTCCTCCTCAAGGAGATCTTCCCAACTCAGAGGTCAAACCCGTGGCTCTTAACATCTGCATTGGCAGGCAGATTTTTTACTACTGTGCTGACTGGGAAGTCCCTACAGGATTCCACTTCTGTTTATTTTTTTCATTACTGATGTTGGATTCCTTATATTTTTATATTTCCTTTGGGTATCTTAGTTATCAGCTAATAGGAAGAAAGATGCTTCAGTTCAGTTCAGTTCAGTTCAGTCGCTCAGTCGTGTCCGACTCTTCGCGACCCCGTGAATTGCAGCACGCCAGGCCTCCCTGTCCATCACCATCGCCCAGAGTTTGCACAGACTCATGTCCATCGAGTCAGTGATGCCATCCAGCCATCTCATCCTCTTCGTCCCCTTCTCCTCCTGCCCCCAATCCCTCCCAGCATCAGAGTCTTTTCCAATGAGTCAACTCTTCGCATGAGGTGGCCAAAGTACTGGAGTTTCAGCTTCAGCATCATTCCTTCCCAAGAAATCCCAGGGCTGATCTCCTTCAGAATGGACTGGTTGGCTCTCCTTGCAGTCCAAGACTCTCTCAAGAGTCTTCTCCAACACCACAGTTCAAAAGCATCAATTCTTCTGCGCTCAGCCTTCTTCACAGTCCAACTCTCACATCCACACATGACCACTGGAAAAACCATAGCCTTGACTAGACGGACCTTAGTTGGCAAAGTCATGTCTCTGCTTTTGAATATGCTATCTAGGTTGGTCATAACTTTTCTTCCAAGGAGTAAGCATCTTTTAATTTCATGGCTGCAGTCGCCATCTGCAGTGATTTTGGAGCCCAAAAAATAAAGTCTGACAGTTTTCCACTGTTTCCCATGCTTATGTTTCGTAATAATGACGATGATGATGATTACAACTACTATATATTGAGTACATAAAGACATCATAGCCATCAACTGTGCCTGACTGATCACATTCAATCTTTGCAATAATTTTGAGAGGTAGATAGTGTATCTCTGGTTTAAATGATACTCCTGTTGTCATCCTACCTGGCAATCTTCAGCTAAACTGTGAAAAATGACAAAAGGCAATCTATCACCTGACATGGTAGTGATGGGTTCCAAGGCAAAGAGGAGGGTGGAGAGATGGATTAAGGCAAGGCATTCTAGTACCACCAATTCCAGCCCACTCAGGACCAAGCTCCATGAGAAACAAGCTTCATAAACTTAGAAACCACTCCCCAGCAAATATTATTTAGAAGTAGTCTAATGAGCCCAGTTTCCTTCATTCTTCCAGCAGTGATTTCCACCCTTCCTAGTGTAACAAACCTGATGAAAAAATTTTAATTTGGTGTCCGCAAGAAAATTGAAACTTAACTGACTGAATCTATTGGGTTGGCCAAAAAAGTTCATTTCCGCCATGTTGGTGGAAAAATCTGAATGAACTTTTTGGCCACGCCAATAATCTTCACCACGTGTGGAAAAGTTTTCTTTTCTTTTGATTTTTATTAAAGTATAGCTGACTTTCAATGTTGTGTTTATTTCAGCTGTGCAAAGTGAATCAGTTATAATTATACACACATCCACTCTTTTTAGACTAATTTTCTTGAAGGGTTCTTGACAGTCAGGTGCCTTGGATGGTTCCTGTTGGAAAATGCAGCCTCATTTTTAATGTCTGAGAACTAACTAACAGCCATGACCATCTCATTTTCTGTTTATCCATCTTTTCTGGAGGCTGAATTCTGCCTCAGAGCTCCTTTCTCCCATCCTTGCATGCATGCTTAATGACTTCAGTTGTATCCAACTCCTTGTGACCTCATGTACTGTAGCCTTTTTATACTGCTCATGGAGTTCTCAAAGCAACAATACTGAAGTGCTCTGCCTGTCACTCTCAGGACGGTAGCCTGCTAGGCTCCTCTGTGCATGGGATTTTCCTGGCAAGAATATTGGATTGGGTTGCCATGTCCTCCTGCAGAGAATCTTCCCAATCCAGGGATCAAACCCACATCTCTTGTGTCTCCTGCATGAGCAGGCAGATTCTTTACTGCTGAGCCACCTGGGAAGCCCTGTCCTATCTTTTAAAAACATTTTTATTTTTAAAAATTGTATTGTTTTCCAGTGTGTGTATGTGTGTGTGTGTACGTGTGTATCTACACACATATTCTTTATCCATTCATCTGCTGACAGATACTTAGGTTGCTTTCATATCTTGCCTTGTTTCACTATAAATGAGCTTATCTTACCTGGTGAGAATGGCTCCTGCCTCAATAGTTGGATGTGTACATTCTGTTTGATTGATCTATCTTGCTCACTGAGGTTTTTTCTTTTTTTTTTTTAATTGGGATATAGTTGCTTTACAATGTCATGTTACTTTCTGGTGTACAAAGAATTGAATCATCTATGTATGTACCTATATCCTCTCCTTAGACCTACCTCCCAGTCCCCCATTTACCCCTCTAGAGGTCATCACAGAGCACTAAGCTGAGTTCCATGTGCTAAAAATGCTAGGAACAGGATTTGGAGAAGGAAAATTAGAGATGTTATTTTCTTAGAATATACTTTTAAAATTTTAATTGGAGTACTTTACAGTATTGTGATGGATTTTGCCATACATTAACATGAATTGGCCATAGGCATACATGTGTCCCCATCCCAACCCCCGCTGAACTCTCCTTCTACCTCCCACCCCACCCTATCCCTCCAGGTTGTCACAGAACACCAGCTTTGGGCATCCTGAGTCATAAAAACTCCCACTGGCTATCTGTTTTACATATGGTAATGTGTGTGTTTCAGTGCTATTCTCTCAAATCATCCCACTCTCTCCTCTCACTGAGTCCAAAAGTCTATTCTTTATGTCTGTGCCTCCTTTGTTCCCTGCAAAGTAAGTCAGAATGACATTATTGTTTATTAATGCATGTATATGGAATCTACAAAGATGGTACAGATGATCTCACTAGCTGTTTTACACTTGGTAGCGTGTACATGTTGATCCCAATCTCCCACTTATGCTTATGTGATTTTTCCTTTTCCTTACTCTCTTGGTTATTTGTAAGTGTGCTGCTTTTCCCTTTAGGATGGAAATGCATGGTCAGTTTTCCCAATTTCTTATCTTTTCTACAAGGACATCCTCTGCTTTCCTCTGAAATACAGTGCTCCACATGGTATGTGTCCAAGAGAGAATTGCCTCTGACACTTGTGTTTATTTGACTTGAATTTCTTATCAGTGTTTCTGCAAAGAAGCTGCTTTGATTCTCACGCCACTGGGATTTCTAAGGGCCTGCCCTGTTTTTTCCTCCCTGATGTAGACAAATGTGTCTTGTCTCCTTCAGAACTTTGGTGACATATGCGTTAGAGAAACTCCAAAATACATTTAATGGGTCATTGAAGATTTTCTATCTTGAAAAGAGAAATCTCAGCCACAGCTCAGGATTACCTATATCTCATTATGAAGGCAGAAGAATATAACATTTTGAAGGCTGAGAAGGTTTCATTCTACCTGGTCGTGTCACAGAGAAAGGAGTATATGGAGTTGACATTAGGAACCTTGGCCAACAGTATTAAGCTGTTGTTGTTTAGTCGCTAAGTCATGTCCGACTCTTTTCTGACCCCACGGACTGCAGCCTGCCAGGCTCCCCTGTCCGTGGAATTTTCTAGGCAAGAATATTGGAGTGGATTGCCATTTCCTCTTCCAGGGGATCTTATTGACCCAAGGATTGAACCTGCAGCTCCTGCATTGGCAGGCGTGTTCTTTACCAGCCAAGCAATCAGGGAAGCCCATTAAGCTGTTAATCCCTCTGAATCTTTGTCAGTCCGTCTCCAGAATGCCAAAGGTTTGCAGTACACTGATGAACCTACTCTGTTATTTCTCTGTCTTATCTCACCAGGAGCTTCTCACCCAGGTGCTCAAAAATGTCAGTATTTGAAATTTCAACAGTGATCTCAACTCTGTAGAGACAACACTTAGCTGGGGAATTGATCGGAAGCTTTGAACAAGAAGGTCAGGTTGCAGAGGGATAAAACTCCCCAACAGGGACAGTCAGGAGAAAAAGAATGCTTTGAAGAGTTTATTTTGAGTCATTGGCTGACTTTTCTTCTCACGATTTGCAAGAGTTCAGTAGAGGAAAGAACCTCCAGCTTGATAACCTGGGCTATCACCTCTCACAAGCACATTTGTCCTTTCAGATGTTTGCTGAGCCCTGGCATGAAAACTAGTCCCCATCCTGTGATAGGCAAGACACATTCTAGCCACAAAGCAATTTTTTTTTCTAGATGGATTCTAGCAGAAAATTGACCTTGCCCTGAAAGCTTGGAGGTAGACGCCCTTGGGAGTAAGTGACAAAAAGGAATTAAGCAGAAGGTTCTTTCAATTACTTAAGATCAGTCAGGGTATACTTTTTAAAATTTCTCTTTTTCATCCTTAGTAGTTAAAAGTAAGAGTCCTAATCTTTCTTTCAAAAAATTTCTGGCCAACTCAATGATCCCCATTAATTATCCTCTGTTAAGTACTTTCATTTTCTCTAGGTTTTTGAGCAAGACAAATCTGCTCTGTTTCAGAAGCTGGTGTGATTTTAATCAGGGCCTGCTGTAACAGATACCCTATGTTTATGAACAGAAATGATAGAAGGAATTCCATTTATTCACTTCTGGATCTTGCAGGAGAAATTTGACTTCTTCATGCTTTAATAGTAAAAACAACAAAAAAAATTAATTTAATTTCTTACAAAAAGAAAAAAAAAGAATGCAAACATCTCTTGGAGCTACCAGACAAAGGGGAAATTTCTTCCCATTCTTCCTTTTTTCTCTTGCCTTCTAAGCAAAACTTTGTTCTCAGTATGGGGAATAGATGTTTCTTTCATAACAGCAGAATTGTACTGTTTCAACTGCCTTAGTAAAATTAACAACACAGAAAAGAAAATGTTGGTTCAGCAATTTAGTATAAACTAATAGAAAAGCAATTATTTATTGAGTGCATTAAATAAGCTAAACCTAGTACTCAGTTCTTGATCTACAGCAGGCTTTCAGTTCTCTTGCATGAGTGCATGCGTGTGTGCTGTTGTGTCTGACTCTTTGTGACCTCATGGTCTGTAGCCTGCCAGTCTCCTCCATCCATGGGATTTCTGAGACAGGAATACTTGAATGGATTGCCATTTCCTACTCCAGGGGATCTTCCCAACACAGAGATCATACCCAGTTCTCTTGCATCTCCTGCATTTGCAGGCTGATTATTTACCACTGAGCCCATCTAGGAAGCTTCAGTTCTCTTAACATTCTCTAAATTATTATCCATTTTACAAGTAAGAAAATAAATGTTCATAAACATTAGGTAACTTATTCAAGGTCATGTAGGTATTAAATGGCAGATCCTGGATTTAAATTTGGGATTGTCTGATTTTGGAATTCTATTTCATATCCATAACACAATACTTCCTTTCAGTATGAAGTTACTTTATAAAACTTGTGGAAAAAATGTTTTATTCTATTAAGTTTCAGGTAATCACTGAATCTTTCATGCACGTCAGTCGCTGAGTTGTGTCCGACTCTCTGTGAACCCATGGACTATAGCCCGTCAGGTTCCTCTGTCCATGGAATTCTCCAGACAATACTGGAGTGGGTTACCATTTCCTTCTCCAGAGGATCTTCTCAATGCAAGGATCTAACTTGAATCTCTCTCATCTCCTGCTTTGGCAGGCGGATTGTTTACCACTGAGACACCAGTGAAGCCCACGCTTTCCGTTACAGCAAAATTAAAGCTTTTGAATGCCAAATGCAGTACCCTTAGCCAGGGAAATAATATCTAGACATGGAATATTTTATCTAAAGGATGACTCTTAGTAGGTAGGTATCATTGGAGAATAAATATACTGCAGAAATTTTAAATGGGATCAACAAGATTTAGTCTCTGTTTCCTTTAGAAAGGTTTTAAATAATGTGGTGTGAATTCATTTGTTTGAGAACCACACAAGTAGACTAGAGGAATTGGATAAAACCACTGACCTTTGGGAGAGAGTGATAAATCAGGAACTTGTGATTAACATATGCACATTACTATGTATAAGGTAGATGATCAGCAAGGACCTATTTATCATACAGCACAGGGAATTTTCTCAATATTCTGTGATAACCTATATGAAAAAAAAAACCTGAAAAAGAATGAATGTATTTATAACTGAATCACTTTGCTGTATACTTGAAACTAATAGAACATTGCCAATCAACTATTTAATCCAACAAAAAATTTAAAAATACTGATTTTTTTTTCATATAAATCACCCGATTTAGTGAGCAGGGGGAAAAAATAGAAACAGTGAGAGACTTCACTTTCTTGGACTCCAAAATAACTACAGATAGTGATTGCAGCCATGAATTTAAAAGACACTTGCTCTTTGGAAGAAAAGCTATGGCAAACCTAGACAGTTTGTTAAAATGCAGAGATATCACTTTGCTGACAAATGTCCATATAGTCAAACCTATGTTTTTTCCAGTAGTCATGTATAGAAGTGAGTGCTGGATAATAAAAATGGCTGAGCACCAAAGAATGATGCCTTCAAAATGTAGTGCTGGAGAAGACTCTTGAGAGTCCTTTGGACAACAAGGAGATCAAACATGTCAATCCCAAAGGAAATTGTCACGCGAGTGTATGTTCCTCTATTCTTTGTCTTGTCACAACAAAGATTTGGAGTGATGGACATTAAAGCCCCTCAGCATGTCACAGCTCTCAGGTCTTGGATAGACAGTGTTATAGCTCTCAGGTCTCGAACGGACCATGTTATAGCTCTTAGACAAATCAGTGTTACAGCTCTATTTTATTTAGAAGATAGTAGGAAAATCCATCTTCAAGGCGTGGGGCACGTTGATCTAAAGACAGGAGGAGAAAAGCTCCCCAGCTCATGGGAGAGAGAGAGTGAGCTGGCTTTGGCTCCTCTATTTATNGTGAGTGCTGGATAATAAAAATGGCTGAGCACCAAAGAATTGATGCCTTCAAAATGTAGTGCTGGAGAAGACTCTTGAGAGTCCTTTGGACAACAAGGAGATCAAACATGTCAATCCCAAAGGAAATTGTCACGCGAGTGTATGTTCCTCTATTCTTTGTCTTGTCACAACAAAGATTTGGAGTGATGGACATTAAAGCCCCTCAGCGTGTCACAGCTCTCAGGTCTTGGATAGACAGTGTTATAGCTCTCAGGTCTCGAACGGACCATGTTATAGCTCTTAGACAAATCAGTGTTACAGCTCTATTTTATTTAGAAGATAGTAGGAAAATCCATCTTCAAGGCGTGGGGCACGTTGATCTAAAGACAGGAGGAGAAAAGCTCCCCAGCTCATGGGAGAGAGAGAGTGAGCTAGCTTTGGCTCTTCTATTTATATGTTTATCTCTCCCTGGGCCTGTCCTATGTAAATTGGGCCAGCCAGGAGTGTTGTTTGTTTTACCTGAGGTACTCACTCTGGTCTTCGGACCTTCTTTTGTTTCATTTTCCTTCTTTTGTTTCATTTTCACGGGCTTTTTTCTTCCTTGTCTTGTAGCCACCGCCATTTTGGACTCCTTTTCCCTGTTCTACCTGCCTAACACTTTTGTTTGCTTGTTTGACTTATCTCTGCTTCTCTTGGCAGTTTTCAGGAGGAAAATGCATTCTAAATTCCACCTAATCAAGGGACCCAAACACTGCCTGCCACTTCCCCATGACCCTATTGCAGAAGATGCTTTGTCAGACAAAGCAGCTCTGTGCAGGGGCTCAGGGCAGGATCAGAGGCCAGTTGACCAATGGTAGGAATATACTCTTTGCAGAATGTGCAGAGGAGACTGCTTGGCTGACTCTCAGGGTCATGCTGATTTCTGGGCTGTGAGGTAGATTTCATAATGAACTGGGTGATTATTGCATCTGCCTAACTCCAGTACTCTTGCCTGGAAAATCACATGGACGGAGGAGCCTGGTAGGCTGCAGTCCATGGGGTCGCTGAGAGTTGGACACGACTCAGTGACTTCACTTTCACTTTTCACTTTCATGCATTGGAGAAGGAAATGGCAACCCACTCCAGTGTTCTTATCTGGAGAATCCCAGGGACGGTGGAGCCTGGTGGGCTGCCGTCTATGGGGTCGCACAGAGTCAGACACGACTGAAGTGACGTAGCAGCAGCAGCAGCAACGCTGGGACAAGGACTAAATGGGACTTATACTCATTTCACAGAGGAGGAAGCATACTCAGAGTTAAGTAGCTTGACCAGTCACCCAGATTGTAAACGGCAGACTTTCAGGTGTTCTTGAGGAACCTAGGTTAAAATTTTAAGTCCCCTTTTTGATTAAAACCCCGGAGGCAGGCCATGCCTCACAGGAGATAACTTACTCCCTATCTGGTGACTCAGAGTCTCCTGGTCCTTAACAAAGCCCCATTCTATTAATTCTTAACTGATGACTTATAACCTAGTTTCCTGACCTTGCGAAGAGACCCCCTCTCAAAGATGTATTTACTGTCGGATTTTTCGGGTAATTGTTTCTTTAAGAACTGGCCAAGCGCTGCAGGGTGGTCAGTCAACTGTTTCGACTTAATTATCTGCAGACCTATCCCACCAATCAGATGTCCTCACCCCACCTACACCTGCCTATGGCCCCCTACCACATTGTTCCCAATATCCTGACCCCTCCCACACCTGCCTGTGATTTTTCGGTATAAAAGTTCCTCACAATTGATATTCGGGGTTCATCTCCTTGCGTGGAGACTGAACCCCGGCGCGTCGGCCTAATAAATCCTCTTGCCTATTGCATCGAATTCAAGTCACTGTGGTCTTTGGAGCGACAGATTCTGAGAAAAGGCCGCGAGGTCTTACATTCTGACTTCTAGTACAGAGCTGTCTGTGTGTGCGTGCTCAGTTACTCAACTGTGTCCCACTCTTTGGGACCCCATGTACTGCAGTCCACCAGACTCCTCTGTCCGTGGGACTCTCCAGGCAAGAATACTGGAGTGGGTTGCCATTTTTCACTCCAGGGGATCTTCATGACCAGGGACTGAACCCACTACGTGGGAGGGATTGAACCCTCCTACGTCTCCTGTATTGGCAGGAAGATTCTTTATCGCTGAGCCACCTGGGAAGCTCAAATACCTTTGCGTTGTCCTTGGGGCTTAAAATGCTCCGGTGCTTAAGAATCTCCTGGAAACCTTCTGATGAACCTTGAAGGCATTATGCTAAGTGAACTACATCAGAGAGACAAAGAAAAATGATACAACTTATATGCTGATTTAAAAAAAGCCGAACTCTGAGAACCAGAGAAGAGAGTGGTGGTTACCAGGGGCTGGTGGGGTGGGGAAAATGGGGAGATACTGGTCAAACGGTATGAACTTCCATTTATAAGATTAACACATTCTGGGGATCTAGTGTATGTCATGATGATTATAGTTAATACTATTGTATTGTATTTTATACTTGACTTGAATTAAAGGGATTCCTTGGTGGCTCAGATGATAAAGAATCTGCTTGCAGTGCAGGAAACCTGAGCTCAATCCTTGGTCAAGAAGATCCCCTGGAGAAGGGCACAGCTACGCATTCCAGTATTCTTGCCTGGAGAATTCCATGGACAGAGCAGTCTGGGAGGCTGTATAGTCCATGGGGTCACAAAGAGTTGGATGTGACTGAGAGACTAACACTTTCTATATACTTGACCATTGCTACAGTTCAGTTCAGTTCAGTACAGTTGCTCAGATGTGTCCGACTCTTTGCAACCCCATGAATCACAGCACGCCAGGCCTCCCTGGCCATCACGAACTCCCAGAGTTCACTCAAACTCATGTCCATCAAGTTGGTGATACCATCCAGCCATCTCATCCTCTGTCGTCCCCTTCTCCTCCTGCCCCCAATCCCTGCCAGCATTAGGGTCTTTTCCAATGAGTCAACTCTTCGCATGAGGTGCCCATAGTATTGAAGTTTCAGCTTCAGAATCAGTCCTTCCAATGAACCCCAGGACTGATCTCCTTTAGGATGGACTGGTTGGATATCCTTGCAGTCCAAGGGACTCTGAAGAGTGTTCTCCAACACCACAGTTCAAAAGCATCAACTCTTTGGCGCTCCTTTCCTCACAGTCCAACTCTCACATCCATATGTGACTACTAGAAAAATCATAGCCTTGACTACATGAACCTTTGTTGGCAAAGTAATGTCTCTGCTTTTTAATATGCTGTCTAGGTTGGTCATAACTTTCTTTTCAAGGAGTAAGCATCTTTTAATTTCATGGCTGCAATCACCATCTGCAGTGATTTTGGAGCCCCCCAAAATAAAGTTGGACACTGTTTCCACTGTTTCCTCATCTATTTCCCATGAAGTGATGGGACTAGATGCCATGATCTTAGTTTTCTCAATTTTGAGCTTTAAACCAAGTTTTCACTCTCCTCTTTCATTTTCATCAAGAGGCTTTTTAGTTCCTCTTCCCTTTCTGCCAAAAGGGTGGTATCATCTGCATATCTGAGGTTATTGATATTTCTCCCAGCAATCTTGATTCCAGCTTGTGCATTTCTCATGATGTACTCTGCATATAATTAAATAAGCAGGGTGACAATATACAGCCTTGACATACTCCTTTTCCTATTTGGAACCAATCTGTTGTTCCATGTCCAGTTCTAACTGTTGCTTTCTGACCTGCACACAGATTTCTCAAGAGGCAGGTCAGGTGGGCTGGTATTCCCATCTCTTTCAGAATTTTCCACAGTTTACTGTGATCCACACAGTCAAAGGCTTTGGCATAGTCAATAAAGCAGAAATATATGTTTTTCTGGAACTCTCTTGCTTTTTCCATGATCCAGCAGATGTTGGCAATTTGATCTCTGGTTCCTCTGCCTTTTCTAAAACAGCTTTAATATCTGGAAGTTCACAGTTCACATATTGCTGAAGCCTGGCTTGGAGAATTTTGAGCATTACTTTACTAGCATGTGAGATGAGTGCAATTTTGCGATAGTTTGAGCATTCTTTGGCATTGCCTTTCTTTGGAATAGGAATGAAAACTGACTTTTCCTGTCCTGTGGTCACTGCTGAGTTTTCCAAATTTGCTAGCATATTGAGTGCAGCACTTTCACAGCATCATCTTTCAGGATTTGAACTAGCTCAACTGGAATTCCATCACCTCCACTAGCTTTGTTCAGAGTGATGCTTTCTAAGGCCCACTTGACGTCACATTCCAGGATGTCTGGCTCTAGGTGAGTGATCACATCATTGTGATTATCTGGGTCATGAAGCTCTTTTTTGTATGGTTCTTCTGTATATTCTTGCCACCTCTTCTTAATATCTTCTGCTTCTGTTAGGTCCATGCCATTTCTGTCCTGTATCGAGCACATCTTTGCATCTTTCCCTTGGTATCTCTAACTTTCTTGAAGAGATCTCTAGTCTTTCCCATTCTGTTGTTTTCCTTTATTTCTTTGCATTGATTGCTCAGGAAGGCTTTCTTACCTCTCCTTGCTATTCTTTGGAACTCTGAATTCAAATGGGAATATCTTTCCTTTTCTCCTTTGCTTTTGGCTTCTCTTCTTTTCACAGCTATTTGTAAGGCCTCTTCAGACAGCCATTTGCTTTTTTGCATTTCTTTTCCACGGGGATGGTCTTAATCCCTATCTCCTGTTCAATGTCACGAACCTCTGTCCATAGTTCATGAGACACTCTGTCTATCAGATCTAGTCCCTTAAATCTATTTCTCATTTCCACTGTATAATCACAATGGATTTTATTTAGGTCATACCTGCATGGTCTAGTGGTTCCCCCACTTTCTTCAATTTAAGTCTGAATTTGGTAATAAGGAGTTCATGATCTGAGCCATAGTCAGCTCCCGGTCTTGTTTTTGCTGACTGTATAGAGCTTATCCATCTTTGGCTGCAAAGAATATAATCAGTCTGATTTCGGTGTTGACCATCTGATGATGTCCATGTGTAGAGTCCTCTCTTGTGTTGTTGGAAGAGGGTGTTTGCTATGACCAGTGCATTCTCTTGACAAAACTCTATTATCCTTTGCCAGTTGCTACAAGTAGATCTTAAATCTCACCACACAAAAAAAGAAATGATAATTATGTGATGAGGTAGAAGAGTTACCTAAGGCAATGGTGGCCATCATAGTGCAACATATAGAAATGTATCAAGTCAAACTTTATACACCTTAAACTTACACAATGTTATATGTCAATTAGTACCATAAAGCTGGAAAGAATATACAGATTCTTAGTGTTGCTCACCTTCAGATTCTTCCGATCTAGGTGTTCTGGGATGTAGCCCTGGGACATTACTGTCTTTTTGTTTTAATTTTCAAATTTTATACAAATTTTAAAGGATGCTTTCCAGTTAGAATTATTACAAAATGTTGACTCTATCCCCATGTTGTGCAGTACAATCTTGGGCCTGTCTTGTACTCAGCAGTTTGTACCTCCTGCACCCCATCCCTATCTGTACCTCCCCCCCCCCCGCAACACCGGTAACCAGCAGTTTGTTTCCTGTGTCTGTGAGTCTGCTTTCTTAAATCAAACTGCACTTTTTTTCATTTGGCTATGTTGGGTCATAGTTGCTGCATGCAGGATCTTCATTGCAGCATGGGGTCTTTTGTTGTGTGTGAAAACTCTCTAATTCTGCAACTTGGGTTCAGTAGTTGCAGCTCGCGGGGTTAGTTGCTCTATGACATGTGGGATCTTAGTTCCTCAGCCAGGGATCGAACCCACTTCCCCTGCCTTGGAAGGCAGATTCTTAACCACTAGACCACCAGGTAAGTCCCAACTGCCTTTAAAAAAAAAGCCCCAGGGTTTTTGATTTAGGCATTTCTATCTGGTCTACACTTTGAAAAACACTGCTTCCTCCCCATACATTTCATTAGAAAATGACAATTGCCTTTCTGGATGGGAGCTATTTCTGACTGATTGGGTACCAACCACCAACAGGACAGGGCTTAAGCCTGCACTGCTAGGAAGGTCCTGCTCCAGGTTACATGAGCCTGAACCACAGAGAATGGATTCTCTGATCATTGCCTGGTCCATCTGGTGACGGTCCCTTGTCCCCAGCCAGGAGGCACCCTGCAGGACATAGCTCTGAGAGGGGCTTCTTCACCCAGAGCTTGGACTCTGTGGGCTGGTCTGGTGAGCCCTCCACCAGCTGATTCATTCATTACAACAGTATTTGTGCTGGGCTCTGAGTGAGGTGCTGAGGATGGAATGTTAAGCAGACTCACAGGCAGACCCTGCCCTCAAGGTGTTTGTGATCTGATGGGGAGACAGACCATCAGATAAGGCCAAAAACACAATTGTAAGTGGAGAAGTAGTGCCCAGTGTAGGATAAGGGTGTGTAACCCAGTCAGGAAAGCAGAAGGACTTCCTTGGGCAAGAGACCCCTGAGTGAGATCAGAAGGAAGAGTGGGTGTTAGCCAGGCTGGAGGTGAGAGAGCTTCCTGCCATCTTTGAAGGGTCCTGATGTGCTCAGTTGCTCAGCCATGTCCAACTCTTTGTGACCCCATGGACTATAGCCCACCAGGCTCCTCTGTCCATGGAATTTTCCCAGGCAAGAATATTGGAGTGGATTGCCATTTCCTTCTCCCGGGAAGAGTTTCCTTTACTGCTATTGAAAAAGGCTGCTGCTAAGTCGTTCAGTTGTGTCCGACTCTGTGTGACCCCATGGACTGCAGCCCACCAGGCTCCCCCATCCCTGGGATTCTCCAGGCAAGAACACAGGAGTGGGTTGCCATTTCCTTCTCCAATGCATGAAAGTGAAGTCGCTCAGTCGTGCCCAATTCTTAGCGACCCCATGGACTGCAGCCAACCAGGCTCCTCTGTCCATGGGATTTTCCAGGCAAGAGTACTAGAGTGGGATGCCATTGGCAAAGATGGGGAAAAGGGAGAGATGTGAATGGCATAGAGCCAGCTGCATCTCCACAGCTGGCAGGAATGTTTTAAGGAACGTACTCCATCTACATGACTACAGGGGGCAAAGGGAAGGACAGTGCTTAGGAGGCAGAGGGGGCCTCTGTCACCCATTCCTCTTCCATCCTATCTCCTGACCTGTGCAAAACTCACTTTCTCACTTGGCAGGTGAACCAAGTGTGGCTGGAAGGAAAATCAATGAATACGGGCCATAGACACATCCGTGGAGTGAGGTAACCAGTGCTTTTCTCAGAAGTTTGGGAAGAGAACTACTTTCTGCTTTGTTGTTGCTGCTGCTGTTGCTAAGTCACTTCAGTCGTGTCCAACTCTGTGCGACCCCATAGATGGCAGCCCACCAGGCTCCCCTGTTCCTGGTTACATAGCCCCAAAGCAGAGCCTGGTCTCTGATCCACTTTCTAAAGTGGTGGCCACAGCCCATGTATTACCCAAGGCTGCATAAGAGCCAGAAGGGCAGGCACATTTCAAAATGTTGGTGTGTGCTAGCCTTGGTCGGCAGACTCCTTCATGGGAAAGATAAGTTCAGACCAGCGCCTACCAGATGGCAAACAAAGATGGAAGAAAACCCTGCTTGGCTAAGGGAAGGGACTAAGGGAAGCTAGCTTCTGTCTGCTACTTGCTCTGGATTCATTGTCACTGGCTCTTCCCACTGGTTCACACCCACTGCTTGGCTCTCCTGCACTGAGGACTCACAAACAATGCCTTACTATACCCCTTGGCATTGAATCCACTAAACTTCTTCTGTTGGCAACTGGACCAGTTTTCCTATATTTCATTCACCCTCTACACATATCAATGATTTTTGAGCTTGCATAATCCGGGCTACCCTCTTGGAGGAGATAATCATTATGGCCTGGCTACCTCTTGAGAAACAGAAGGAGCTGGGCACGTGTTCAGGAAAGCAGCAAACCCACAGACACTGAGATCATCAATCTCTAGAAATTTATTTAAGCCTTTGTAATTAACCACATCCTATTTTTATAGCCCAAACTCCATACACACGAAAGCGACAAATGACAGTAGAAGCCAAGCCCATGATAAAGTCAAGATATTACAAGGAGATATCTTTTCTTCTTTGCTCCTCCTCTTTTTGGTTGTTGGTTTTATTTTCATTACTCTAGGAGGTGGGTCATAAAAGATCTTGCTGTCATTTATGTCCAAGATCATTCTGCCTATATTTTCCTCAAAGAGTTTTGTTGTGTCTGAACTTATATTTAGGTCTTAATTCCATTTTGAGTTTATTTTGGTGTATGGTGTTAGGAAGTGTTCTAATTTCATTGTTTTTATGTGTAGCTGTCCAGTTTTCCCAGCACCACTTATTGAAGAGTCTCTTCAATATTCTGTATTATTGCCTCCTTTGACTATTCAAGAGGAAATGGCACCTGTTTATTCAGAGTTGGATGTATCAAAGGAAGTCAGCCACTGTCAATAGCTTTTGGCAGAGATTCAGGGCAGGCAGAAAGGGAGGGCTCCAGGTATGCTTTGATTGGACTTGTTGCCATGGGGAAGCTGGGGGAGGGGCATCTATGTGATTGGTTTGGACAACATAGCTGCCTTTTCCTAATTGGTCCTGAGTTGGAAGTGGGTGCCAAAATAGAGAAGCTCGCAGTCATTGACTCTTCCTTGACTATTCCCCGATGGCTCAGTGGGTAAAGAATCCACCTGTAATCCTCCTACTACACAGGAGACATAGGAGACATGGGCTTGATCTGCGGGTCAGGAAGATCCTCTGCAGGAGGAAATGGCAGTCCTTCCAGTATTCTTGTCTCAAAAATCCCATGGACAGAGGAGCCTGGTGTGCTACAGTTCATGAGGTAGCAAAGAACCAGACATGACTGAGCACAATGGGCTTGGCTTGGCTTTCTGGGCCAATTGCTATTAGAAGTTGAGGGCTGTACATTGTTGTCAAACTGGCCACTGTCAGTTTGTATATTCAAGCAGTTGGTATAGTCAGTCTTGCACTGTGTTGAGTTCCATTTTAGTCTCTTGAAATTGAAAATGAATGTTCTTTTCTTGCCCTAGTTCTTTGGTCATTCCTATAGGTTGTCCAGGTTTGTTGGAAGTGTAGATAAAATATCCTGGGTTTGCAGCTGACTCCAGAGTGAAATAGGAACCCACCTGTTCCTTGATGAAAGTGAAAGGCAGACAATCCTTAGCCTTCAGTGAACTCAGTTCTTTGATGTGCTTTTTCTGAAACACAGAGCAGAGTTTATTAGGTGGCCAGGCTACCTTGGGAAGAAAGAAAGGAGAGATCAAGACAGTTGTTGTCAAAGTTCAGGCTTTCAGTCTTATCATTTAGGCTTTGCACGTTCCTGGGTGGCAGGACAGGGGACATTTTGTTCCTAGGTCTCCTACCTTTAGTTGCAAAGAAGGATGCTTTGGCCTTTTGACTTTGTCACAGTAAAGACAGAGCTCGCCTTTCGAGACAGCCAAAAAAATATGATTCTTTCCCTCGTTCATAGGTTTCACAACTCTTCTGTGTGAAACTGATATATAAAAAGTCTCTGAAATTATGGACAAGGGTGGGGAAGAGGAAGGAGAGGATGAGATGAATGGAGAAAGTACCATGGAAGCACATACTCTAACACATAAAACAGATAGCCAGCGGGAATTTGCTGTGACTCAGGGAACTTAAACTGGGACTCTAATAACTTAAAGGGTTGAGAGAGGTTTAAGACGGAGGAGACATACCTTACATCTATGGTTGATTCATACTGATTTATGACAGAAAACAAACCAATATTGTAAAGCAATCATCAATCAATTAAAAATAATAAATATAGTAATAATAAAGTCTTTGGAAAAAGTCAGAAACTGTATCAGCCCAAGAGGAGAAAAATGATCTTTTTTTTTTCCTGTTGACATTTTGGGTTTAACCGCCGTGTTTCCCTGTGCAGTGTCATCAAATTCTCAGGCCTGGGTTATTCCAGGACCCAAGAATGTCCCTCTTCTTGGAATTTCCCACTCTCTGTCCCTTTGGCTCCTCTTCCTCCCAGCCCTCCCAGGGAGACTTCTTTGAAGTCAGGGAGTCTCTGGGCCCACATTCCCATCCTCGCTGCTAACCGCCATCAGCTGCCCTGTGCTCTTTCCAGGAGGCAGCCCTTTGCTGGTCCCAAGGGAGGGAGGTGCTGAGCTGCCCCATGGGGGAGAGCCTCCCTACAGGCAAGGTGAGCAGCGAGAGAATGACAACCGCTTCTGCTGAGTAAAGCAAGGCTGAGAGTCACCTCGGGCTGTGACGTCCTTGTCTGGGACTGCCTTGAGGACCTCGCCTTCCAAAACCAGAACTTGCTGGTTCCTGTCTCGAATATTACACTTCTTAAAGGTTACAGATTTGACTCTTGGATCTGAAAAACAGTACCAGAGATTAGAAACCATTAACAAGGCCTCAGGTCCCCACCTTTCTCAGTGGACTTAGGCAAGATGTACACCTCTCATTAGTTTTCTATCCTAACGCATCCATCCATTCATCGATGAACTTCAATGATTAACCCCTGCACCATGAAGTCAGACTGAGTCAGGGTCCAGTCCTTGTTCAGTCATTTACAAGTTGATGCATGTGTGTGTGCCCAGTCGTGTCTAAGTCTTTGCGACCCCATGGACTATAGCCTACCAATCTCCTCTGTCCACGAGATTTCCCAGGCAAGAATTCTGGAGTGGGTTGCCACTTCCTTCTCCACATTTACAAGCTGAACAAGTTACTAAGTCTCATTTGCCCACCAGTAAAACGAGGCTACTAAAGGCTATCTTACACAGCGTTGGTGTGGGGAATAGGAGGGATTCAAAGAAAGTTCATTATATTATTAGTGGTGGTATGGGTAACATTCATTGAAAAGTCATCATTGTTATAAGTAATAGTTGTATTGATACATCCAAATGAAAGGAAAGTAATACATCATAAAAAAGCAATATATCCATGACAGTACTAAAGATACATCATCATCATTACTAGTAATAGTATTGATAACCCTCTTTTCTGTATCATCTCCCTGGTGGGCCCATGCTAAAGGCTGGGGTGGCACAGATATCTGCCATGTTGGGCACCAGTGGGGCCAATGGTGAGGAGAGTGAAAGGATGAAAATAATGAGGTGAAGCAGGAAGGCCCCAACAACAGCAGCTTTGGACTGAGAGGAACTGGAGATGCAAGAGTTTGGAGCTAAGTGCAGAGGGACTCTGTCTGCCCTTGTGGAGCCTGAGTGGGCAGGGCCAGCTGCAACATTGGCCAGGGATTTGCTTGAACCTGTTGGTGGGGGGAAATTGGAGCATTCAATCAATGCAGCCCTGCTTAGAAGAGGGGGGCAATCCTAGACTGGAAACTTGTCCCTGTGCCACTTATGATAGGGCCAGTGACCATCCACCAGATGGTCAGGTGTTGCGGCTTCCTTGGTGGTCCAGGGCTTAAGAGCCTGCCTTGCAGTGCAGGAGATGTGGGTTCGATCCCTGGCCCAGGAAGATCTCATATGCCATGGAGCAACTAAACCCATGAGCCTGTGCTCTAGAACCCATGAGTCACAACTACTGAAGCCCGAGTGCTCTAGGGCCCATACTCTGCAACAAGAGGAGCCACTGCAGTGAGAAGCCAGCGCACCACAACTAGAGATTGCCCGGGCTCCCAACAACTAGAGAAAGCTTGTGTGCAACAATGAAGACCCAGAGCAGCAAAAATAAATGAATAAAATTATAAAGGAAGATGGTCAGGTGTTGCAGCCCATACTACATAGAATTGATGACAGAGTCTATCTAGAACAACAGATATAAAATATGATAATTGATAGATGACCTTGTAGATTAGAAGTTGCACTATACAATTATAGACAGAATAACATAGTCTGGATTCCTACTCACTATAAACATAATGCTTTCAACCGGGAGCCATGGTATGCGCCCTCCTCCTGTTGCCTATGGTCCACTTCCTCCCTGTTCACATGCCACCTCCTCCTCCTGAAGCCCTCAGTCAATCCCTTAGTGGGAAAGACATTTTCTGCTTGGATCTGTCCCAGCCATCAGTCTGTTTTTGGGGAAGGACAGCAGGATAGCAAGATCTCATACTACGGGTATTGCATGCTTGTGTGGGGTTAATTTCTGACTCATTCTATATTTTTCACAGGCCCAGGGTGGGGCTTTCAGGAATCAGCCCTGAGTCAGAGTTCACTGAGGTGGCCTCTCTGGGTCTGGAGGAAGTTATCAGTGTGCTTCAGAGGGCTCTTTTTTTTAAAAGAAAAAAAATTTTTTTAATTATTATTAAATTTTTTTTATTAAAAAAATTTGGCTGCCTCGGATCTTATTTGTGGCACATGAGATCTTTGTTGGGTCATGTGGGATCTTTTATTGCAGCGGTCGGACTCTTTGCTTGTGATGCATGGGCTTAGTTGCTCCCCAGGATGTGAGATCTTAGTTCCCTGACCAGGGATTGAATTTGTGTTCCCTGCATTGCAAGGCAGATTCTTAACTACTGGACCACCAGGAAAGTCCCCCAAGGGCCCTTCTGACCCCAGCCGTATGTGACTTTTGTTGGAGAATAAAACAATGAAGGTCAAAACTAACTGAAGATGCATCTACTTGTGTCCCCAAGTTCAAATTGTCTTTTTTTGGGGAAAAATAGTTTGACACACAAAAATGGCATTAAAAGTACTGGAATATTGTTAAAAATCAGTGGTTCAACACTTTCTGGTACCTATGAGGTCTAAGAGAAGTATGCTGCTAAGCTGCTAAGTCGCTTCAGTCGTGTCCAACTCTGTGTGACCCCATAGACAGCAGCCCACCAGGCTCCCCTGTCCCTGGGATTCTCCAGGCAAGAGCACTGGAGTGGGTTGCCATTTCCTTCTCCGAAGAGAAGTACACACTGACCTTTTACAAAACTTGCATTAGGGATGCACTACATGGTTGGCATGCATTGAAAGGAAAGCATCCTGAGTTTGATACCACTGAGATAGGCCAGCCCCACTGAGGAAACCTTCTTCTACATCATAAGGGCATGGTCATTCAGGGAGATGGACAAAGTTTTCATCACTGGGCTTTTTCAGCCTGCATTCCTGCCATTCCTCCACTCTGGTTTCATGCCTCAATCCCAAGCTCCTTCTCTTCCATATGCTCCTCTATGCCTTTGTTTACACTGTTCTTCTGCCTGGAATTGCTTTCTGCCTTTATTCCCAGTGTAATTCCAACTTCTCCTTTGATATTCAGTGCAGACATCACCTCCTCTGAGATATATAACACAATTCAACCCCCTCAACATAAACTGGTTTTCTGTGTTCTTGAAGAAACCTGTGTTGCCTTCTACTGCAGTTTCTTCTATTCTTTGTATATCAAAATTGTTCTTAGAAGTCTGTTGCCCCACTTGCTCCCCTACTGGCCTGCAATTGCTGAAAGTTGAATGAAAGTCATCCTGTGCTCATTTGCATAAGTACTAAGGGAGCATTCACAGGACCTTCCTTGCCTTGCAGTCTTGGAACAGCAAATTCTACACCCAAAGTCAATGGCCAGAGGTCTTACACCAGGGCCTGGGTTCCAGGGGCAGGTTGGGAGAACTTGAAACTAGGGCATCTCGGCAGAGAATGGTAATCAGTGGGCTTCTGGTGGGAGGAGCTTCCAATGTATCACTTTCCCTAGTCTCTGAGGGATATCAGGGCCAGAGGAATTGGGGCCAATCCAGGAAAGGAGTCCAGCTTTAAATGCCAACCAAACCATCATTGCCACCAGCAAAACTGGGAGTGGCAATCACTGGCTGAGCTAGCAGTGAATGTTCATCTTTTCTTTCTGTCATTGGGTTTTCATAGCACTTTATAGACAAGGAAGTGTGGGACCCATGCACACATTCTGGGACTCAAACTGAGGTCTTCCCGTTGTGTGTGATGGAAGGAACCTGGACTTGGAGGTAGGCAGACCTGCTGATCATCCTGTCTCTGCTACTTGTCACTACACGTCTTATATGAGTTACTCACACTTCTGATGGTCTGTCTGTTGGGACCAGCCCAACTGGGAACCGACCGGAGGGAGCAGTGCCGCAGAAGATTAAAGAAGAAGACTCAGAAATACAGTGGGTTCTCCATAGTGGCTGTACTAATTTGCATTCCCACCAACAGTGTAAGAGGCTTCCGTTTTCTCCATACCCTCTCCAGCATTTATTGCTTGTTGACTTTTGGATCGCAGCCATTCTGACTGGTGTGAAATGGTACCTCATTGTGGTTTTGATTTGCATTTCTCTGATAATGAGTGATGTAGAGCATCTTTTCATGTGTTTGTTAGCCATCCGTATGTCTTCTTTGGAGAAATGTCTATTTAGTTCTTTGGCCCATTTTTTGATTGGGTCATTTATTTTTCTGGAATTGAGCTGCATAAGCTGCTTGTATATTTTTGAACAGCCACTATGGAGAACATGGTGGAGAGTCCTTAAAAAATTGCAAATAGAACTGCCTTATGATCCAGCGATCCCACTGCTGGGCATACACACCGAGGAAACCAGAATTGAAAGAGACACGTGTATCCCAATGTTCATCGCAGCACTATTTATAATAGCCAGGACATGGAAGCAACCTAGATGTCCATCAGCAGATGAATGGATAAGAAAGCTGAGGTACATATACACAATGGAGTATTACTCAGCCATTAAAAAGAATACATTTGAATCAGTTCTAATGAGGTGGATGAAGCTGGAGCCGAGTATACAGAGTGAAGTAACCCAGAAAGAAAAACACCAATACAGTATACTTACACATATATATGGAATTTAGAAAGATGATAATGATAAACCTGTACGCGAGACAGCAAAAGAGACACAGATGTATAGAACAGCCTTTTGGACTCTGTGGGAGAGGGAGAGGGTGGGATGATTTGGGAAAGTGGCAGTGTAACATGTATGATATCATAAGTGAAACGAATCGCCAGTCTAGGTTCGATGCAGGTTGCAGGATGCTTGGGACTGATGCATGGGGATAATCCAGAGAGATGGTGTGGGGCGGGAGGGGGAGGTGGGGGTCGGGATTTGGAGTTCATGTACACTCGTGGCTGATTCATGTCAATGTATAGCAAGACGAATACAGTATTTTAAAGCAAAACAAACTAAAAATAAAAATTAATTTCAAAAAAAAGAAATATAGTGGGGATCAGGGGGCCGATGCCATTCCAGGCAAAAGCCTAGATCCTAACCCTTGCATACTTTTTATTGTTAACTTCTAATTCTTTATTCCTGCTCTAGAGGTACCTGTTCTTTACAATCTCAGATCGGGAATAAAGATATACAGTGCACAGTCCTCAATGTCAAACCTTCAGGCCTTTCATGACTTTGTTTAGCCTTTTGGCTAGTGACGCCCTTTCTCAGCAACTCCCTCAAGGCTCTGCTTACAGGAACAGTCACTAATGGTTTTCCATCAGTCACATTAGTACTTAAACATTTTGTTTTCAAGATGTCTTTCCATGATGTACTTTTTACTGCTCCCAGCCCTTCGCCTGGGGGTGATGAGAAAGTCATTCTTATTTTTCAAAGAAGCCCCGTTAATTATAGTACAGTCCTGTGCATAGCATATTCCCTACACTGTCTTTACCAAAAAGGTGGAAATATAACACTTTACTAGTAAAGTTGGGCTTCCCAGGTGGCACAGTTGGTGAAGAATCCACCTACCAATGCAGGAGGCTCAAGAGATGTGAGTTCTATCCCTGGGTCAGAAAGAGCCCCTGGAGTAGGAAAAGACAACCCATTTCAGTATTTTTGATTGTAAAATTCCATGGACAGAGGAGCCTGGCAGGCCACAGTCCATGGGGTGGCAAAAAGTCAGACATGACTGAGCACACAAACAGTAAAGTTGTCATGGGAAACAAACATTCCCTTGTGGAAGAGTTCAGCATGGAGTTTGGTATATATTTGTCAAGAAATGTGAATTTCCTGCCCTTCACCAGTCCTGGGAAACAAACATTCCCTTGTGGAAAGAGTTCAGCATGGAGTTTGGTATATATTTGTCAAGAAATGTGAATTTCCTGCCCTTCACCAGTCCTGTATCAACTTCCTGGGTTTATTCTTCCCCCAAAGGCTAATTTTTTCAAAGCAGAAATTGCAAAGGCTGGGTGCCAATTCCAACCACCCACCCCTAGTTTTAGATACCCCCAGGAGAAAGTTCCCTGCTTCTTAAAGGAGGCTAAGGTACACACCACCCTCCCCTCCCATCCCACACCCCCTTGGAAGGTCACCAGAGTGGGTGAGAGCCACAGAAGAAAGGCTGGGGTCTGATGCCAGGGCGCCTTGTGCTGATGACAAGAGAGAAGGACAAAAAGTTAGCAAATGCAACGCCATTAGCCTAAGGTGTAAGTTCATTGGCTTAGAGGTGATTTAACTCTTAACTTTGGCAGTTGCTAAAGGGCAATCTGTAAAACTCACACAGAAACATATTAATGCTCTTAAGATGGTTTTGTGTCCAATAATTTGGGGAGATTCTGAATTAAGTACTGTTAAGCTTGATTCCTTAAAGTGGGACTTCTCAGAGCCATCTTCCCCACCCCCAGAATATTGGTGAGGAATCACAAGAGTTTCACCAATGGTGATCTAGCTAGACCTCCTCCAATCCAAAAAAGGGGTCCCTTTTCTGATTTTGGGGTTGGAGGGCTAAGTAAGACTTTCAACAAGATGGATCTCACTCCTGGTTATTCCTTCAAAATTTTTAAATTTTATTTTATTTATTTATTTGGCTATACCAGGTCTTATAGCTGCAGCATGTGGGATCCAGTTCCCTGAGCAGGGATCCAACCTAGGCCTCTCTCATTGGGAGTGCAGAGTCTTAGCTACTGGACCACCAGGGAAGTCCTGTGGTTTTGCCTTTTGTGGTCTGGGGAGTTTAGTATCTGCAAACCAGTCGATTGGAGAGCAGTGCTTTGAAGTTTTGTTCTGTTTTTTAAATCAGAGTGTATGTACAAAAATTGTGTCTACTCAGGATAGGACTGGGGTCCTGAATCCTAATATGTCCCTTTCCAACACTTTTCTTAACTGTCCCTGTCTACCTAATGTGCTTGGGCTTCCCAGGTGGCTCAGTGGTAGAGAATCCACCTGCAATGCAGGAGAACCAGGTTCAATCTCTGGGTGTGGAATATCCCCTGGAGAAGGAAATGGTAACCCACTCCAGTATTCTTGCCTGGAGAATCCCATGGACAGAGGAGCCTGGCAGGCTACAGTCCATAGGGTTGCAAAGAGTTGGACATGACTTAGAGACTAAAAAACAACAATTTAATGTGCTAGGGAAATTCCTGGGACTCAGTTCTTTGGCAAACTGGACAGAGGAAGAACCATTTCTATAGACAGCATTGAACACATTTCCTGTTTGGGAATCACTTTTTGATGCTCATGATGAATTTGTAGAGGTTGCTTACCTTCCAGGTCTGGCAAAGATTCAGACTCATCTTCATGGAGCTCACGGTCAGTTTTCATGTCTGAGCTGCCCTCTGAAGAAGACATCACCGAAGGAGGAGAATCAATGTGATTGGAGAGGTGAAAGAAACTCTGGACCTGCAGAGATTAGGGGATACTGGTTATGAAATCTCCCTAGTCTATAAAACCTCACCTAGTGCCCTAATGCCTACCTACAAGACCTTGCCTCATCTTTACTTGGGAATGTTGCTTCTATGTCGAAGCACAAAGTCATTTCAATTCATAATGAAATTCTGTTTAGAGTGTAGTCCTCTGAGGTAATTCAGTGGTTATCAAATGACTATTTTTGGCTACTTGCTGTATTTTATTTCCCACATAGAAGAATTCCCAGGAATCACCTGGAAGGAGTCTTGCTAAAATGCAGATTCTAATACAGCAAGTCTGGCAAGTTCATAGGAGCTGCTGCTGGTTCACAGACTGAGTGTGTGTGTGTGTGTTAGTCACTTAGTCATGTCCAACTCTTTCACCCCTATGGACTGTCTATGGAATTCTCCAGGCAAGAATACTGGAGTGGGCTGCCATTTCCTTTTCCAGGGGATCTTCCTGACCCAGGGATTGAACTCAAGCCTCCTGCATTACAGGGAGACACTTTAGTGTCTGAGCCCCAGGGAAGTCACTGTCAGGCATATATTGGATTGCCCCAAAAGTATTTTTGGGTTTTCAGTGACAGTTTATGGGAATCTGAATGAAATTTTGAGCCAGCCAAATACACGCACACACACACACACGCGTGCACACACACACATACATATACTTGTCTCAGAGATTCTTACAGAAATCCCCTAGACATGAAGAAATTTAGTGTTTGAGTTGAGAAGTTTGGGGACCACTGGTTTAGAAGGTAGAGGTCATGTTGATCAGGCAGAACGCTCCCTCAGAATTAGTCAGTCCCTTTAACAGTGCATAGGAGAAGAAAATGGCAACCCACTCCAGTGTTCTTGCCTGGAGAATCCCAAGGACAGAGAAGCCTGATGGGCTGTCGTCTATGGGGTCGCACAGAGTCGGACATGACTGAAGTGACTTAGCAGCAGCAGCAGCATGACAGAGAATGGGGTTGTGTTGTGCTGGGAGACAGAGAGGACTGGATTGATCCACCCTATAAAGAGAAAAAAGACTGATACTTCCACAAGCACCTGAGGAGGGCAAGGCAAGAGCTCTAGAAATTGAGGGAGGCCCAAGAGTATGAAAGAAGAGAGGACTGGGAACTGGGGCTGGAGGAGATGGTGTGTGAGAAGTTTCTGATGAAGGTATCACTGATGTGTGTCTTACCAGGAAGGGTACAGGTTGCTTGCTATATGCTGTCATCTCCCATGTGTGTGATGACCCCTTGCTACTCTGGGTGTGGTCTGGGGATCAATAGTATCAGTAACACTTGAGAGCTTACTAGACAGAAATAGAGAACATGGGGCCCCACCTCAATCCCAGAAACAGAGTTTGCATACTAACAAGATATCCAGATCATTCCCATACACACTGGTGTTTGAGAGCACTGTGCTAGCTGAGTTTCTCAGTACCACTGACATGGAAATACTCAGAGGAATTAATAAAAATATGGAGGCCTGGGTTCCACCCTCAGAAATTCCTATTTAAGGGACTTCCATGGTGGTCCAGTAGTTAAGAATTTGCTAGCTAATACAGGGGACACGGGTTCCATCCCTGGTTCAGGAACACATGCTCTTGTACAACTAAGTCTGTGTGCCACACATATTGAGCCCACCTGCGTCCTGATCCTGTACTCTGCAACAACAGAAGCCACTGCAAGGAGAAGCCAGAGTACTGCTGCTAGAGAATAGCCTCTGATTGCTACAACTAGAGAAAGCCCATGCACAGCAACGAAGACCTAGTGCAGCCAAAAATAAATACATAAAAAAGAAATCCTCTTTGATTGATCTAGGAAGTTGACTCAGCATCAGGATATTTAAAAGTCTTACAGGTATTTCTAAAGCCAAGTGAGAACAACAGGGCTGGTACTGTTCAGTACCAAACAAACATTTTTGTTTGTCCTAGGAGGAAATCAAAGTTCTGGGTCAGTTTGGGACCAACACAAGAACCAACTGAAGTATGTAAGCCAAGAGAGAGATCAGAAGGCTAAGAAATCACTGATGACAAAGAGGTACCCTGAGGTCTTAGGAAATAGAGTAAGAGAAATTGGGTTTCCACCATATGTTGGATAGGCGATTAAGTCAATTCCTACCTAAACATTGCAAAAAAGATGATTCCAACAGCCTGGAGAACTTGGAGATGTCTAGGTAACTGACATCCTATTATGGACAAAATAGGCTCAGAAGACTAATGAAATTCACAACAGACTTTTAGATGATATTTACTTGGGTGGCATCTAAAAAAGTCACACTCAGCCGTCTGGCATCTGTCTCCATCAAGCAAAGTGCTCAAAACAGTGAGTCCAAAAGAACTCTTCTAAGACAAATTCTCTATTTGCCTTCAAAATGAGTCACTCCAGCCCCGGGAATAGAGGGGTTTGTGACATCAGTGGTACTGTTACCACGAACACCAAGATAGGTATGATCTCAAGCTTCATACTCACCCTCTCCCATTGTTGTTGTATCACTAACAACCCATTGATATCTAGGGCCTCCTGGGAGAAAATGCCTGTTCTTGTACTTAGGAGCAAGTTGCTTAAGGTGGTCTTAGGGATAAAATTCCGAAGAGCTAGAAAAGCATAAGCATAGTTAAAAAAAAAATTCAGCCAAGCCAATGAGTGCTATTCCACCTTTTCATCTATGCAGGTCCATAGCTAAGGAAAACAGTTTAGATGTAACTTGATCCAGAAGGCTGTGAAGGGCCAAAGTCACTGGGACCCACAGCTCAGAGGGTGATTTCTAGAAAGCAGGGATGAGGATCACATACCTGGGCCAGGGAGGTCCTGTATCTGAGGTTCTGAGTGGATATCAGCATGCTGGTGTGTCTTATATGCTACCAGGACTGCTGCTCATCTGGATAATGGATGGGAGTGGGTAGATGTGAAATTATGATAACAAAAATTAGTTAACAACTCACTGGTGGGGCAGATTTAAGATGACTGTGGAGCCTTTAACATTCCTCTCCTTGAGATGAGTGATCCATGAATCCTGTCTTTGACTCTCGGTGGGCTCTGTGATTGCTCAGCCAATAAAAGGCGGTGGAATTGTGTCTGTTTCCAGCCTCTTCCAGGTCTTAGGGACTGGTGGCTTTTACTTCCTGTCTCTTGGGATATTTGTTTTTACAACCCAGTCATTATTCTGTGAGAAATCCCAAGTAGCCCCACTTAGGAGGTCCACATGGAAAGAAATTAAGGCTCCACTGATACTCTTGCGGAGCTCTTAGCTGACATGCAGCACCCGTATGAGAGTGAAAGGAGGGGTCTCCTGGGAAAGTATCCTCCAGGTCCAGTTGAGTCACATGAAATAGTCACTTTCTCAGCTGAGCCCTGTCCATAATGCAGAATTGTGGGCAAAATAAGCCAAAAAAATGAGACTTTCCTGGTGGTCCAGTAGCTAAGACTCTACACTTCCACTGCAGGGCCACAGGTTGATCCCTGAGGGGACTGAGATTCCACATGCCATGCTGCATGGCCAAAAAAAGAAAAAAAGAAACGGCCACAAAGTTTGGGGGTGGTTGGTTATGGCAGGAATAGATAATCAGAAGAAATTTTGGTATCAGAAGTGAGGTGCTCCAGTAACTAAAGTTTAAAACACATGACTCCAGCTTTGTGTTTGAGAGGCTGGTAGAAGCTGGAAGGCTTTGAGGAGACTGCTCGGAAGGCTTGAAGGGCAGTGGGGAAGATGCAACTGAAAACTGGAAAAAAGAATGGTGTGTGTTATGTCACAGAGGGGGAAAGTTCAGCAAAACTGATGCCTGAAGCAATGTGGGAAATTGAATCTCAGAAGGATTGAAGGGTGTGCCTGGGAGGTCCATTAAAAAACTTGAAGGTCTTGTCCCACAGAAACCTCACAGGTGACGCAAGGTAGGTGGGCTGTCTGCAAAGGAAATGTAGGTGTGTCTTTTTGTCTGGTGGAACTGATTATCGATTGAGAATGCAAGATATTTTTTTTAAACTTAGAGTTATTGAATTTATTTATCCATTACTGAAAATTTTAATTAATTTATAATCTATAGTTTGATTCCAAGTTAGTTAAAAGGAAGATCATCAAAATTATGTTATGAAGATCTTGTTGTTTAGTTGCTAAGTTGTGTCTGACTCTTTGAAACCACATGGACTGTGGCCCACCAGGCTCCTCTGTCCATGGAATTTCCCAGCCAAAAATACTGGAGTGGGTTGCCATTTCCTTCTCCAGGGGATCTTCCTGCCTTAGGGATCGAACCCATGTCTCCTGTTTGGCAGACAGATTCTTTACCACTGAGACACCTGGGAACCGCTATAAGTACTTACGCATAATGGCAGCTGCGCAGCGCTGAAGCAGCAAGGGCCAAGAGAATATACCCCATGGCTAAGGTCAGGAGTGGTGACTGCGCTTTGCTGGAAGGGCCATGTGGAGATACCACACGTCCAAGGTCAGAAAAACCCCAGTAAGATGGTAGGCACTGGAGCAGCGTGATGAGATACCCGAAGTCCAAGGGCAAAGGAGAAGCCCCAGCAAGACTGTTCAGTTCAGTTCAGTCACTCAGTTGCATCCGATTCTTTGTGACCCATGAATTGCAGCACGCCAAGCCTCCCTGTTCATCACCAACTCCCAGAGTCTGCTCAAACTCATGTTCATCGAGTGGGTGATGCCATCCAGCCATCTCATCCTCTGTCGTCCCCTTCTGCTCCTGCCTCCAAATCCCTCCCAGCATCAGGGTCTTTTCCAATGAGTCAACTCTTCGCATGAGGTAGCCAAAGTATTGGAGTTTCAGCTTCAGCATCAGTCCTTCCAAAGAACACCCAGGACTGATCTCCTTTAGGATGGACTGGTTGGATCTCCTTGCAGTCCAAGGGACTCTCAAGAGTCTTCTCCAAACCATAGTTTAAAAGCATCAACTCTTTGGTGCTCAACTTTCTTCACAGTCCAACTCTCACTTCCATACATGACTACTGGAAAAATGATAGCCTTGACTAGATGGACCTTTGTTGGCAAAGTAATGTCTCTGCTTTTTAATATGCTATCTAGGTTGGTCATAACTTTCCTTCCAAGGAGTAAGCACCTTTTAATTTCATGCAGTGATTTTGGAGCACCCAAAAATAAAGTCTGAGACTGTTTCCCCATCTATGTCGCATGAAGTGATGGGACGAGATACCATAATCTTAGTCTTCTGAATGTTGAGTTTTAAGCCAAATTTTTTGCTTTCCTCTTTCACTTTCATCAAGAGGCTTTTTAGTTCCTCTTCACTTTCTGCCATAAGGGTGGTGTCATCTGCATATCCGAGATTATTGATATTTCTTCTGTCAATCTTGATTCCAGCTTGTGCTTCTTCCAGCCCAGAGTTTCTCATGATGTACTCTGCATAGAGGTTAAATAAGGATGGTGACAATATGCAGATTTGATGTACCCCTCTTCCTATTTGGAACCAGTCTGTTGTTCCATGTCCAGTTCTAACTGTTGGTTCCTGACCTGCATATAGGTTTCTCAAGAGGTAATCAGGTGGTCTGATATTCCCATCTCTTTCAGAATTTTCCACAGTTTATTGTGATCCACACAGTCAAAGGCTTTGGCATAGTCAATAAAGCAGGAATAGATGTTTTTCTGGAACTCTCTTGCTTTTTCAAAGATCCAGCAGATGTTGGCAATTTGATCTCTGGTTCCTCTGCCTTTTCTAAAACCAGCTTGAACATCAGGGAGTTCACGGTTCACGTATTGCTGAAGTCTGGCTTGGAGAATTTTGAGCATTACTTTACTAGCGTGTGAGATGAGTGCAATTGTGCGGTAGTTTGAGCATTCTTTGGCATTGCCTTTCTTTGGGATTGGAATGAAAACTGACCGTTTCCTGTCCTGTGGCCACTGCTGAGTTTTCCAAATTTGCTGACATATTGAGTGCAGCACTTTCACAGCATCATCTTTCAGGATTTGAGATAGCTCAACTGGAACTCCATCACCCCCACTAGCTTTGTTCAGGGTGATGCTTTCTAAGGCCCACTTAACTTCACATTCCAAGATGTTTGGCTCTAGGTGAGTGATCACACCATCGTGATTATCTTGATGGTGTCAATTGTGCGGTAGTTTGAGCATTCTTTGGCATTGCCTTTCTTTGGGATTGGAATGAAAACTGCCCTTTTCCAATCCTGTGGCCACTGCTGAGTTTTCCAAATTTGTTGGCATTTAGCTTCTTCAAACTGAGCTGAACAGAAAAGCGATTCTCTGCTTAACACTTATTTCTTAGTTTAGCTTCCAGGATATATTGTATAAGCTTTTTCTACTCTGACCAGAAAGGGTTAGATATTGATCTGGAGTATTTGATCATTACTGCCATGGGTCATATTTTATGTTTAGTTAGCAATGTTAGCTGCTCACTGCCTGATTGTTCTCATTTCTGTCAGGCTTTGGTGCAGATCAAGACTGCCTTTGCATGACTGAGTGATGCAGTTTCCTGGTTACTAGTGAATTCTTGGATTTCACCAGAAGCAGAAATGCCCATGTCCCACATTCATTTCAGTGTGACTCTCTTCTCGTGAGTCACTCTTGGATCTCAAAAGAACCTCCAGATTAATCACAAATAGGGTGTATTGGAAGCTTTGAGGCATTTAAATTCTGGTATTCCATCCAAATTCTCACAGTATATCAGACTGCACATGCTAGAAATAATCTTAAAATCCACTGGGCTCCAAGTCCAGGTAGAAATGAATATTTGTTGAACAAATGAACGAAGTGTCTGCTATGTACCAAGAACTGAGATTAACATTTAAATTGCTATTTGAGCTCCAGACCCTTGAAATATAGAAAACTAACATTTGGGTAAATTAGATCCAAATCTCTGCCATGTAGTAGAAACCAAAGGATTACTGTGTGATAAAAATACCAAGAAACTATTCTTCTGCATGATTCACAGATTAAAAAATAAGCCTATGGGAATTTCTTTTCTGTCTTGGAGGTGCTACTAAGTAGGGAAAAGTGTCTGAGGAACCTTCCCCCTGAAGGTTTATCTCAGCTCAGATCTTCAATCTGTGATACATTTAATCTGTGTTTCCATAGTTTACAGTCCATCCAGGAGGCTTAAACTGAAGTAGCCAGAGAAATCTGGCAAAGTGAGCAAGTGAAAGAGCATAGGCAGATATGAGGATAATGCATGGAGCTGACCATCCTGGTAAACGAGAATGGGTCGGGGAAAGAGGCCTGAGAAGGGCTCTGAATGTGATTCTAGGGAGATTGTCCTATATTACTATTATTTTCTGTGCATCTAAATTGAGTGGTTGGTCAACAGAGTTTAAAAAGCTAGTGAGTAAGTGTACACCCAGTGACAGCTGGTATTCTGCCTTGGTTTCTGTTGTCCTTGCAGTCTCTCGCCTGTCTCTTTGGCTTCCCGTGTCCTCTCTGGTCCCCTACATGCAAGCCTCCCCAGCCCAGGGTTGAACACTAGTCCCTCCGCCTCTCATCAGTCACTTTATAGGCTTCCTGGGAGCCTATCCAAGGTCGACAGATGCAGGCACCTGCCTGACTCCAAGCGTCGCTCCCATTCCACCTGAGCCTCTTGGGTTTCGACGGAGTTGGCCACATCACCTTGGGCCTATGCTCAGAAGCCCTAGTTCCCAGCAGTGGCCAGTGCCCTGGGTGGGCTTGGTCCTCTAAACCTGATGTTTGCTTCTGTCTAATCCACCTTGCTGAAGTTCTCAACATGGAAACAAAGTGCACTTTATGGGTCAGCCCTTCCCAATAATAGTAGAAAAACAACACAATTGGAAAATGGAGTTTTAAAGAAATAGATAATTCACAGGTAGCATGCTTAATCCAGAAATCACTATTAAAATATCTATTGGGGTCAGAGTGGGAAAATATTCTAAGAGGAGCGATATGAGAGAGGGAAAAAAGAAATGAAATAGGAGAATCACTGCATTCCCCCCCACTAAATTCCTGAATTCTGTTTTAGCTTTGAAAGTGTATAACCTTCATTATTAAAAGAGCAAATCGCACCTGCATCCACACAGTTAATTACTAGGGAGACACTGGCAGGTCCTCAGGCCCCTCATTGTGTGATCCTTGGGGGCCAATTCATTACCCGGTACCTCCCTCCCCCCATTTTGGCCAACTTCTCTACCCAAAGGTGTCTGCTTTCAGATGCCTTTTTCAGCCTCCCCTGTCATTTGTCTGCAAAGGAAACTGATTGTTTCACTTGCTTTCATGGAAATACAATGTGCAAAATATATTTGAGACATTGCATGGTGTATTATATGTGATTATATTGTCTTTTCTGCTAATAAAGGAATATGCACTAATGGTCAAAACTTAGTAAAATATTTTAAAAGTACAAAGACAAATGCCCACCTTCCAGAAAGAATTTCTCACTCACTTTCCCACTTTAGGTATATTCCTTTCCATATTTTCTGGTTATGTATCTATATATCTGGATATATGTAGATGTTTAAATATCTGTACAACCTGGGTATTCATTGGAAGGACTGATGTTGAAGCTGAAACTCCAATACTTTGGCCACCTGATGCGAAGAGCTGACTCATTGGAAAAGAACCTGATGCTGGGAAAGATTGAGGGCAGGAGGAGAGGGGGACGACAGAGGATGGTTGGATGGCATCACTGACTCAATGGACATGAGTTTGGGTGGATTCTGGGAGTTGGTGATGGACAGGGAGGCCTGGCAGTGCTGCGGTTCATGGGGTTGCAAAGAGTCAGACATGATTGAGCGACTGAATTGAACTGAACTGGAATATTTTATATATGCAGTTTATTGTGCTTAAAAATCTTTAGCATTGAATGAGGAACGATGATTATTATAGGGGCATAATATTCCTTAATATTCCATCTATGGTTGCATTACAATTTTAATTTTCTATTGTCAGATGTATACCACATGAAATAGTCTAACACATAAGACCATGTCAAAACTTTTCTTGAATATTTCATTACTATTCTTAAGGCTTAATCCTGCAAGCAAACCTACCAAGTCAATATGTAAATATATTGTTTAGGCTGGATGTGTATCACCAAAGACACAGGAAATTGTGTGCATTCACTTAGTTGTCTGTATTTACTCTCCCACCAGTCTACAAGACTGTCATATGCTTTTGTAACATTTGTCTTCAATTTTTACCAGTTTGATATATTCATACTATGTTTCATGGTTAAATTTGTATTATTCAGGACACTAGCAAATAAAACTTTTTATGCATTCTTTTAACTCTACGTTTATTCTAAAATGCTATTCATTTTCTTTGCCTGTTTTTTTTCTAGTAGAAATACCATTTTTTCCTAAGAGCTTTTTATATATTAAGAAGATCACATTGTATTTGTAGTATAATTATTACATAATATATACTATGTATGTAATATTATAAATATTTATTTTATTGAAAATACTTTTCTTAGTTTTTTGTTTCTGTTTAAATGTTTTGTTAGGCTTAGAAAGTTCTTGCTCATCTGAAATCAGTCTAATAAGTATGCTTTTTTCCTATATATTTTGTAAAAACTTAGGTACAAAATCCAACTGAAATGATCTTACAACTTTATGCGAGGTAAGACTCACCACCCATTCACCCAATGGTCTAACTGCCAAAATATTCATGCCTTCTTACTATTTTTTGTAGTTTCTTTGTAGTGTTAAGTTCATGTATGACTAAGGTTTTATTTTTAAAGCAAACTATTTGTTATTATGAACCTGTCCATTACTGTGCTAATTCTAAAATGTTTTACTTAATGCAGGTTTATATTTTTAGTAACTGATGGAGAAAAATCCCTCTTCCTTATTAACATTTATGTTCAAATCTCTTAGCTTTACTTACCTTTTTAAAATTGAGCTTTTAAGTTATTTTGTCAAATTAAAACAATCACATTAAAGCTTTGATTAAAGTTTTCTAACACTATAAAGAAATTGGGGAGAACTGACATCTTCACAAAATTTAGTTTTCCTGTCCTGGAGCACCACATGCCTTTTCATTTATTCAAATTTTGTTTTTTTTACATTTCACTAATGGTTAGCATGGGCTTTCCTGGTGGTGCAGCAGTCAAGAATCCACCTGCTAATGCAGGAGACACAAGAGACCAGGGTTTGATCCCACTCTTGCCTGGAAAATCCTGTGGACAGAGGAGCCTGGTGAGCTACAAGCCATGGGGTCTCAGATTCAGACACGCTGAGCACGCACACACAGCGCAGTGTGGTACAAGAAGTTCTAATGCTTAGCACTGTGAATTATTGCTATCTTAAATTTGACTAGTGCTTCCCAGTTTATAAAGTCTTCTAATAGTTTCTGTATGCTTGAATACCTTTTGCATTTTTATCCCAACCTGTGCCAAAAAAAAAAGAAAAAAAATCTCAGAAGGGACTGAGTACATTGGAAAGGTAATCAAATTTATTCTTAATCAAAAGAACATCTTCTATAGGTATGGATTGCCAAGGGCAATGGTACACAATACTAGATGAAAGAAAGGAAACTTTCACTTGGGCACTAACAGTGTTCCCTTTCATTTTTTATTAAATTAAGAGCTGTGAATAATCGTTTTTAAGCAAATACTTGGGTTCAATACCTGTATGCAAATGGAATTCTGAGTGCTGTGGGGAAATCGTTCGTCCAGTGCAGAGCCTGGAACACTGTGGGCCTGGCTGAATCACAGCTCCTGCCGAGCAGAAGAGCAAGGCAAGGAGACTTCAAGAGCTGAAAGAAGCGAAATCAAGGGGAATTTTATTCCCTGCTATTGCTGCTTTTTCAAGAAGTTCCGACAATCCTCTAGATCCTTTGTTATCTCATGCCCAGTATGCTCAGGAGAGTAGCGGTTTATTTAAATGAAGCAAAGTTCTTTTAAAAAATGCAAATAACCTTGGAAAATCAGGAAGGCTGTGGGAGAGACACCTGAGGGAAGGAATTTGTTTACTCAGAATGGCTTTCATGCAAATACTTGGAATCGATTTATTGAGGAAAAAAAAACTGGAGGATGACAGGAGGACTAAGCAAAAGAGAAAAAGAATTTTTTTAAAAGCAGAGCATGCAAATTCCATGTAGTGATAAAGAACCCGCCTGCCAACATGGAAACGTAAAAGACAAGGGTTTGATCCCTGGGTTGGGAAGATCCCCTGGAGAAGGGAATGGCAACCATCTCCGGTATTTTTGCCTGGAGTATTCCATGGACAGAGGAGCCTGGTGGGCTACAGCCCATATGTTGCAGAGTCTGACATGACTAAAGCCACTTAGCACACACTGCATGTATGCAAAGTCCACACTGAATGCCGTGGTAGGGATGAGGGCAGGCAGAGGAGGTTGGGGAGGGAGAAATACGGTGTGTGAGAGAATGGGAAAGCTTAGTCTGGGTTCTTGTGAATCATGTTAAAGTTATGCTTGCTTCTTATTTCTCTACAACCACCTATTTCTTTCCGTAGGAGAACTTTCAATGAACTACAAAGGAGAGATGTCCCGGGAAGTTTTTGCTTTATTTATCTTTAAGAAAGGAGAGTAGTTTGGATGGGGGCAGAGTATAGGAAGATGGAGAATCTCAGTGGGTGGGGAGTTTGGTAGGATAAATCTGAGATGAAGGGTCTGTGAGGCTGGTCTTTGAGGAGAAGGACATTAGCCCACCCTCACTCCTGAACCCCTCTGGGTTGGTAGGACTCTCTCAGGAGATTATTGAGTAGAATTCCATGATTACCCTCCTCTGGCTCCCACCCAAAATGTCGCTTCTCACATAAGACTTGGCTCCTTCCCTTCTTCACCATCCTGAAGGGACATCGTTATTGTTTTGCTCTCACAGCTGAGCTTCCTGGATCCAGAGAAGCCGTGTGATGTGCTCAGGAGCATGATATAGAATTGGTTTGAGGCCCAAAGCCCATTTCTCGCACTTCCCTTGCTTGTTTAAACTGTAAGGAAGGGATGTGATTCCTTGTGTGTCGGGGAAGAGAATAAAAATCCTCTTATTAAGCCGTCATGAAAAAAAATGAGCTAATGTTTTGGGTAGTTTTTTGAAATAATGTTTTTAAAAGTACCTTTAGATTTTTTTTTCCCATAAAATTACCTAAGTGAATAGCACTGTCATTATCTGAAATGTGAAGAATCATTCTGAAAAATTTAGGGCTCTTTTCTTTGGGAAGGAGGAGAAACGATCTCTTTCTTGGTTACTCGGAAACATACAGTCCTGTCTGAATCAATGTTTATGAAACTCTATTCAATCCTTTTGTAATCTAGATAAGGTAATCTAGATAATAGATAATAGTAGGATGAAAAGCACGAGCAGAACCAGCTCCTGCCCCGCCCAAATGTAGAATAAATGAAATGTCTATTTGATTCTCTGTGGTCCACTTTCAAGGGCTCGGCTTTGGTAACCTGGATATATAGTTTTGCACTTGGTATTTGTATCACATGGGCAAGTCTACGACTCAAAAATAAAAGAAAGCCCACTCAGCAGTGGCTTGAGCAAAGATTTTTTTCATACAATAAGAAATCTGAAGATGCACAGCTGCCGTCCTGAACTCTTTGAAATTGCCTTAGCTTTTCTTTTGTGGCTGCAAAATGGCTGCTGAAGTGCCATGCATTGTGTCTGAATTCAAGGGACGAAGGAGAATTCAAGCCTTGTCGTTCTCCTATCAAAGAAAAGTGGAATCTTTGTCAGAAATCTCATAGACTTCCAATTAAGTTTCTCAAACTGTGCTACTGTTTACTGCAAGGGAGACTAGGTAGGCTAGTGAGTATTTGGCTGGGAAACTGAGAAGAGGGTTGAGAATAACTATGGGGTCAACCAAATAACATTGCTATCTTCAGGAGCCTATATAGGATCTCCTCCTTTCACCTCTGCTGTTGATTTGTCCAAAATTTTGTAGCATCATCAATATTTCTCACTAGTAGTAAATATTATATAGAAAAGTTGTTTTTTGGTCACTAAGTCATGTCTGACTCTGCGATCCCGTGGACTGTAGCCTGCTAGGCTCCTCTTTCCATGATATTCCCTAGGCAAGAGTACTGGAGTGGGTTGCTGTTTCCTTCTCCAGGGGATCTTCCTGGACCAGGGATCAAATCTGCATCTCCTGCATTGGCAGATGGAATTTAAACCACTGAGCTACCAGGGAAGCTTGCATAGTAAAGACTCATACTAAATGGCTAAAGGTTAATGTCTACTTGTAAAGTAGAAATAAAGAGGACCCTTGGAAAACATTCATAGAGCCATATTTTGGATTACTTGCCTATATTTATGCCAAGCAAAGTGCTAAGTCTATGTAGGGTTCATTCACTCTTTGAGACTCTTTGAGTGTCTTATTGAGGTGGCATGGCTGTTGACACTGGAGAAACTCTCTATAGAATAATTTTTTATTAAGTAGTACTTTATAGAGAGGAAAAGTCATCCTTTGAATGTTAGTTTTGTAGTTTTGACAAACTTAACCATCATTGCAATCAAGATATAGAATATTTCTATCATCTAAAGGGAGTCTCCAGTGCCGTTTTGTAGTCACTCTCTTCACAGCAACCACTGATTTGCTTTCTGTCCTTAGAGTTTTGCTTTCTCAACATCATGTAAATGAAATCATTACAGCATTTTGAATCTGGCTCCTTTCACTTAGCATAATGCATTTGAAATTCATCCATTTTGTTCTGTATATCTATAAGCTTATTCCTTTTTATTGCCAAGTAATATTCCATTGCACAGATATACTACAGCTTATCCATTTTCTAGCCACTGGACATTTGAGTTGCTTCCAATTTTTAGCAATTTAAGATAAAGCCACTGTAAATATTGACATAGAGGCTTTTACATTATTTGTCTTGGACAAATACTCTGGAGTAGGATTTTGGACTTGTGTAATAAATATATGTTTAACTTTGTAAGGAAATACCAAAAAGTTTCCCCAACTGTCTTTACCATTTGCTTTGCTGTCAGTAATGTATGCTGGTTCTAGTTGGTTGCTTCATATCTTTGCCAGTTCTTGATATCTTCAGTATATTTTTATTTTAGTCATTCTAATGAGTGTGCGCTGGTATTTCACTGAGGTTTTAATTTGCATTTCACCAGTGACAAATGAGGTTAAGAATTTGTTCATGTGTTTAGTCACCATTTGGTGATATGTCTGTTTGAAACTTTGCTACTGTTTTAAGTTGAGGTCTTTTTCTTTGTATTGAGCTTTAAGAATTATCTGTATCTTCTGGATGAAAATTATTTGTGATTGATAGATATTTTCTCCTAGTATGTGGTCAGCCTTTTTATTCTCTTCATAGCATCTTTTAAATTATAGAAGTTCTTAATGAGTCCAATTTATCAAATTTTTCCTTTATGGACTGTGCCACTAGTATTGTATGTAAGAAGTCATTGCCTAATCTAAGGTGACAAAGTTTGCCTTCTATGTTTTCTTTTTCTTTTATTTTAGGTTTTACACTCAGATATATAATCCATTTGATGTTAATTTTTATGGGGTGTGAGGTTTGGGCAGGGATTCCCTTTTTACATGTAGTTATCTATTTGTTCCAGCAACAATTTTGATTTTCTCTATTGAGTTGCCTTTATATCTTTGTCAAAAATTAATTGACCAGATATGACTGGGTCTATTTCTGGATTCTTTATCCTGTTCCATTTCTGGCTGTGTATCCTTTTCCAAGCACCCCACTATTGCTTTAGAGAAGGTCATAACCAGCCAGTGTGAGTTCCCTAACTTTATTGTTTTTGAGAGTTATTGTGGCTAGTCAATTTCCTTTGCCTTTCCACATACATTTTAGAATCAGCTTATCAATTTGAGCCCCTATGTCATCATCATTCCTTGCCTCTGCCAATCTTTCCTGATTCTCCAAGCCCTGCATATGATCTGACAGAAAGTCCCACTGCTTCTTCCTGTCCACTCTCAGACAATCCTTATCTTACTGAGCACTGACACCTCTCATTGGGTCATCATAACTGACTCTCTTTCCTCAGTGTTCCCTCCCTACATCCCACTCCCTACTCTGCAACTCCCAACTTTGCACTCATCATAGTTTTCACTGTTAGCATTTTTGCTAATAAAACTCTAAAGATTTCTTATGGCCTATAAGGACAAAAAAAACCATATTGTTTAGTCTGAAGGTCCACCTGGGTCTTTTTTATCTCTTTAACTCTTTTATCTAAACTGAAACCTTCCATTTACCTGTCTTCAATGAAGATCAACTTGATTTTCTATGCAGAAATCCTTCTTTTTAATTTGTTTATACCTCCTTCTGTCACCCCCCACTGTCTTTTCTTCTAAATGACTGCCTTCTCTTCCCTTGCATCATAACTATTGGCTGAGTATACCTTTCCCCTTTAGACAGAATTGTCTGACAGTATGGTACCTGTTTTGTGCATCTTTGAAACCCCAGTGCCTAAAGTAATACTCTGTCAAGCCCATCTGTGATTCTCAACTTCATAAAGGAGTACATGACATGGGAAGGAAAAGAATATAGTTTAAAAGATTGTATTCTGAATTATATTTTGATTTGGGAGTTTCCCAGGTGGCCCTAGTGATAAAGAACTCATCTGCCAATGCAGGAAATATAAGATACATGGGTTTGATCCCTGGGTCAGGAAGATCCCTTGGAGGAGGGCATGAAAACCCACTCCAGTATTCTTGCCTGGAGAATCGCCACAGACAAAGGAGCCTGGTGGGCTACAGTCCATAGGGTCACAAAGAGTTGGACACAATTGAAGCAATTTAGTATGCATACATGACTTATTTTTAGATATGATATTTAATTTATTTTCAAATTTAAATTAAATTCAGAAAAACTGTTTGTGTTTATCTATCAGTTCAGTTCAGTCACCCAGTCATGTCTGACTCTTTGCGACCCCATCAATCTCAGCACGCCAGGCCTCCCTGTCCATCACCAACTCTCAGAGTTCACTTAGACTCACATTCATCAAGTCAGTCATGTCATCCAGCCATCTCATCCTCGGTCGTCCCCTTCTCCTCCTGCCCCCAATCCCTCCCAGCATCAGAGTCTTTTCCAATGAGTCAACTCTTCGCATGAGGTGGCCAAGTACTGGAGCTTCAGCTTTAGCATCATTCCTTCCAAAGAAATCCCAGGGTTGATCTCCTTCAGAATGGACTGGTTGGATCTCCTTGCAGTCCAAGGGACTCTCAAGAGTCTTCTCCAACACCACAGTTCAAAAGCATCAATTCTTAGGCGCTCAGCCTTCTTCACAGTCCAACTCTCACATCCATACATGACCACAGGAAAAACAATAGCCTCGACTAGATGGACCTTAGTTGGCAAAGTAATGTCTCTGCTTTTCAACATGCTATCTAGGCTGGTCATAACTTTTCTTCCAAGGAGTAAGCGTCTTTTATTTCTATAGGTTTTAAGAATTAAAAAGGTTAAATAATCTTAGTAATATTTGTTGAATGAAAGCATTAGTTTCCCAGCCCCTTAGGACAATGATAAATCCTCTTTGACTCTCTAGCCCCTAGTATAGGGCCCTACACAGTGAAAGCAGCTGTAGTCTCAGTGTTCACAGGATGAACACCTTTTCTGCTTGCAGTGTCCAGAGGCAGCAGACAGGAACCATGCATGACCACCTGATTGACATTCTAGTAGACAAGGCTGATCCATTCACCCCACTGGAGCCGATTCTTCCTGTTGTCCACAGGTGGTACTCTCTGCTCTCTGCACTTTGCAGATTTCTGTGACTGAGCTTCTATAATCAGGCATCAGAAACATAAACAGAGAGCAGGGATGTGAATGATAACACACTTTCCCAATACCCACCTGGTGTCTTAGGGCTCAGAAGTGGACGGCTTTCCAGCCTCAGATATGGAAGCTGAGCTGGCAGCAAGGGAAGGGGAGCAGATAGAACCTGGATGTTTTTTGCTTTAGGTCTAATGATCTGGACTTCCTTGGTGACTCAGATGGTAAAGAATCTACCTGCAATGTGGGAGACGTGGGTTTGATCCTTGGACTGGGAAGATTCCCTGGAGAAGGAACTGGCAACCCTCTCCAGTGTTCTTGCTGGGAGAATCCCAGGGTCAGAAGAGCCTGGTGGGCTACAATCCTTGGGGTCACAAAGAGTTGGACATGACTAAGAGACTAAAACACACACACATACCCACACACACACCCCGCCAATAGGGCTTGCTATGGTGTCAGTGAAAAAAAGTGAAGTCACTCAGTTGTGTCCAACTCTTTGCAACCCCATGGACTGTAGCCTACTGTGCTTCTCCGTCTGTGTCAAGAATTCCCCCAAATCATGGTGTCTTTAAGTTTAACCCAATGGCTTGGAGAATAAGGATTAAGACTCCATCTACTTTAATGTTTTCATATGAATTTGCTGAGACCTCAGAAACAAAATTGTTACACAGATTGTTTCTCGAATGCTCTTTCATTCAATAAAACATGTTTTGACCATTTGTCTACCATGTTGTCAGGCACTACCCCAGGGGTAAGGGGATCTCGAGCTGCCTTAAAATGACTGACATCATATATGTGTGTATGTATGTGTATGTGTGTCAGTCTAGGTTCATGTGCACACATGTGTGTGTGTGTGTGTGTGTGTGTGTAGGCGGACATGCATGTCAAGAGATGAATCTTGTCACACAAAGACTTGAAGTGCTTTGGAAACATAAGAATAGTGGCAGTGCTGATCTACTAAACAAATCTGAATTCTTCACAGATGACGGGGCAATTGAGCTTAGATGTGATGTCAGAAGAAAAAGGCGTGGTGAGAAATGCTATGAGAAAGGCATTTCTGCCAAAGATAATATTTCCCTGGAATACAATATCCAGTGAGGCATGGTGCAGGAGAGGAGAGAAATGGGGGAAGAGGGGCAGTCAGATTGTGAAAAGCTAGAAGGCTAGTTTGGAGAGTTTGGGTTTTATAGTGCAGAAGGTAAAGGTCAAACCATGCTTGATACTATGTTCCCCGCACTGGGGCATTCAGTTAAGCTACATTTCCCATGCCCAACAACTAACTAATTCTTGCCAGCGGAAGTGGAGTCAGTCATGCGTCATTTCAGGCCAAAGCAGATAGGGTAAGTTTTGCCATCTCCCTTGGAAACTGCTTATTCTAGAAAGCAGAGATACAAGTTGACCTGCTTGCAACTGGGATGTGAGAGAAAAATAAACTTTTAATGTGTTAAACCACTGAGATTCAGTGTGTAGACTTTTTTGGTTTCATTTTTTAAGTTAATGGGACTTTGTTATTATTATTATTGCCAAGCTGTATGAGGCTTGTGGGATTTTACTTCTTTGACCAGGGATCTAACCCTCTTCCCCCACCTCCCTGCCCTCCGCCAAAGAGGACGTGCAGATTCCCAATCACCAGTCCTCTAGGGAAACCCTGGGGTTTAGTTTTTTGCTATTACAGAGACCTATCCCATCCAACTAAAATTGGCAGAGAACCATGTTTATTTTTCCTTTTTTACTTCCTTTCTTTGTTCGTTTTTTGCTTTCTTTCATTTATTTTTTTAGAAAATTCACACCCTTAACTTCTATCAGGCCTTGTGTTCACATCAAGTTAAAAAAAGGAATGCTACTTTTAAATCCTCCTAGAGCTGATGGTGAGTCAGATGAAACCATATGATGTCAAGGTGTTAACTGTAAGGTGCTGCCAAGTATAAGAAACCCATCATTTTTAGGCAGATGTCAATATTGCCTCTGTAAAAAGATAAGAACCCTGGTTATTCCTTAATGACTTCATCATGACCTTGGTGGTTTTGCCATCTTGTGGCCCAGAAAATCTTTCTACCATGGTAGAAATTCATCCCTTCTGGAAGGGGTATAATTTCCCATCTGTGTAAAAAGCCCTTCTTGTAGTAAGCCATTAAGCTTGCATAGGTAAAAATTAGATGTGGCATCTGGATGATAAAGAAGGAAGTGGAATCATCTCTAAATATCTTATCCTACATTTTCCATGGTCCAATTGAGAGAAATGAAGCAATTCAGCACCACTGTTTGGGGGCCTAAAGCATACTGAAGCGGTCTTGGAGATCTTCCAGTACACCGATCTCTCTCAGTATCTTCAGAAGTTCCTTCTGTGTAGGTAATGGTGGCACCTCATCTCTCAGGAGCTCCAGAAAGGAGTGTAACAATTCATCCCTGGGGCTATAACCGCTAACATTTCTTAAACACTGTACCCAAGGCCATCACTGTCCTTAACGGCCCCACCAACGTTTAATCACTTGTCACAACACTCCTCTGAAGGACATTCAGTTATTAGCACCACTTGTCAGATGAAGAAACCAATGCATAGGGAGGAGTGAACGCCCTCAGGTTCTCAGCCAGATGGTGGGAGCACTGGGAGCTGACCTCAGCAGTCCTGTTTTACAGCCTGTGCCTCACTACAGTGACAGGGAAGATTCAAGAGCCTGAGTATACCTGGGAATGACCAGGCTGCTTCTTTTGCCATCAGCTGAGCTGGAGGTCCAGGAGAAGCCAAGTTCAGTTACAGAAAATAAAATTACATTTCTCATCTACTTCAGTACACAGCTTGAAATGTTCTTACCCACTATCAACAGGAAATTACTTCAAGGATGACAGGGTGATATATATATATATATATATAATTTTTTTTCTTTTTGAAGCATTAATGAATATGCTGTTTTCCACCTTCTTGAGAAAACCTCTTGGAGCTTAGGCAGCCAAAGAGCTCTACTCCATCTGGCCTCTGGGTACAGTCTTTACTCCAGCAATGCAGACAAAGAGAAATAAGTCAGCTCCCGGCTCTCAAAATACCTCTTGAAGGATATCATAAACAGCTTGAAGAGACATGTCTTTTTCCTTTGCAAGAGGATGTGTCTTTTGAGCCTTCAGCTCAAAAGAGTCTGGAATAATTCATTTGGCGGCAAACAGTCTAGTCAGGTTCCCCAACACAGAGAAAGCAGGCAGTGGGAGACAGGAGTGTCAGACAGTAA